>PVJD01010360.1:0-54320 GCA_004026545.1 Mormoops blainvillei
TAACCAATTGAGCTACCTGGTCAGGATGAAGGATGACTTTTTCATGAAGTCCCCACCCTTCAAGGCCCTACACCATCCAAAGCTGCCCACAGTCAACTATTTGTGCACTTTTACACATTAGCTCATTTGATACTTACAACACTTCTGTGAAGTGCTATAATCACTATGTTTAATAGATGAGGCTATTGTCTTCTAAAATGATCAACTTTTCACTGATATTTTATGAAAACAGCTATTTAATTCATGTGTTTAAATGTAAGAGAATGAATTTTTTGTTAGGACAGTAAGGGTTATTTTGGGAGATTAAATACCAGTGTAAACTACCTATTCTTCACATATATATATAGATCAGAGAAAGAGAAGTTGAACCTCCAATGCCAAGCAAGGGGAGATTTTGAGAAGTACTCTTGACTGGAGGTTGCGACAGCTAGATTAGACGCTAATCTATCCTACTTTACAGACTCCAAGAAATGAATTATACCTTCTGACTCCCTCACCTTCTGGGAGGGGTTAGCCCCAGTCTTGCCCAGTCAGGGGAACTATATTACTTACTAATTCCAGGCAAGTCTGAGGATTTTCCTCTTGGCTTGGGCATCAACATGGTGCAATTTGGCTTAGATTAAGGCCTCAAAACCTAGTGTCCTATGCAATTATAAAGAGGCAGAGGCTATGCATTTAAGGACCTATTTCTCTTAAGAAATTTTATAGACACTGGCAAATTTTCCCACAGAGCACTGCCTTGAGAGAGATAAAAAATAAGCATCCTGCACGTGGCCTGAGGACTCCCAAAGTGCGGCCATTATCAGACGTGAGGGCAGCCTCACGGTGGACCATGCCATTTAATTTGTGGGGTCTGTGCTAACTCCAGTAGTTAGTGCCAGAATTGAATTTCAGTACACCAGGTGGTGTCAGAATACTTTCAAATTGCAGGGCTGGCAGAAGTAAGGCATGCTTGAGTGTGGTTGGTAGGGTATGTGAATGTCTCATACGAGATGGACAGCACTTTGAACTTTTTGCCTAAAATGTCATGTGGTGTACTTGAATGTAATATTGTTATGTTACAGAATTATATGCTTACGATTTTGTAACAAAAGATTTTGTAATAAAAAATGGGTGTTATTTGTGCCAGACCCTGTATTATGACTTTTATAAGCTTTTTTCACTATTTAATTAGTATATATTTCCATTTGTGAAAATTACTTGAGTATCTTGTGGTGCAATGACACACACTGTAATTTTTTCCAAATAAAATTAATTGAATTTTTCCTTTCACTTAACAGCTTTTAACTTAGTGGCAGAGTTTTCAAGGAAAAAGTTAAAGTCATTAACAAGGGATAGGATGATTCAGAAAACCTATAATGAAGAACCAAAGTGAGGAGCAGTCACTGCCGTGATTTGCTTCCTTAGAAATAAAGAAGCTAGAACACTCAGAAATCAGATCATGAAGACATCCAACCATGTAGAATACTTTAAAAGAAATTGTGTTTAAGGAGATTATTGACCAACCCCCCCCCCCAAGTTTCCAAATATAAATTCATTTTCACAAACACTATTCTGTTCTGATTGACTGAATACTGTGTTGTATGTATCCACACATAATCTTCCTGAATGGTAACAGAAGTTAATTAGCATTGAAGGAAGAACAGATGCATAAGTGTCATCATAAAATGGGATTTGTGGGTATGCGAAGAGAACACAAGGTAAGCCAGACTCAGTCTATGAAATTAAACTAACTAGATTACTAAGAAACAGGTTTCGTTTCTTATTTTGCATGTTTATGGATTTGTCTATGCTGCCACAAATGTTTATCACTCTATCAACTTGTCCTTTAATATACTCTTTTTATTATTTAGAAATAAAACCTGCTTTAGCATTAATATAATATTATTCTTTATGGGCAATTGTTAGTTTTAGTAACCTACATATCTGGTTTCCTGGGTAAAGGCTTATTGATTTTTCTAGTCCCTGCTGTTAATGCTTGGTGTTTGGCAATAGAGGCTCAGCAAGTGTACTCAGGGGAGCTGTTTACATGTTCAGCATAATTATTATTGGGTTTATAATGTACATGAGGCTACTTGTGCTTACACTTTTACAGCTTTATTAAACAAAGGTGTTCTGACTTCTGGTCAAGATGAAGGCATAGGTAAACACGCTTCACCTCCTCACACAACAGAAAAAATTACAACTAGACTACAAAACAAATATCACCCAAAACCATCAGAAAGTTGAGCTGTATGGAAGTCTGACAATCAAGGATTTAAAGAAGCCACATTCATCCAGACAGGTAGGAGGGGCAGAGCCGTGAAGAGAGGTGGAGAGGCATGGAGAGGCACAAAAAGGTACAAATAAGTGCACAGCCATGGAGTGGCATGGAAAGGTGGCAGAATGGGTGGTCCCACATTCACGTGTGGTGAAAAAAAATTGTGAGGGACACCTCAGGAGCAAGGAATCCCAGCCCGAAAGCAGACCATACAGCAGCTCAGGGTTCCATCCAGCACCAGGAAGATAAATCCCCATAACTTCTGGCTGTGAAATCCAGAGGGAGTTGAGGCAGTGAAAGAAATCGCCAGACTCTCAGGAGACTCCTCTAAAAAGGGCCCACGTGACTTAGGACTTACACAGACACACCCCCTCTGGGGTTCAGCACCTGGACAATAGCTGGATGAGCACGAGTAGCATAGGGAAAAAGTGAAGTGACTGGAAACAGGGCAAGTACCAGGAAAGAGCTTCCACCCAGGCAGCAACATTCCAGAAGCCAGGTAGCAGCACTGTCCCCTCCCTGAGCCCTCCCTCATAAAGAGCCACAAAGCAGTGAAATGGGTTGCCCTGCCCCCCACCCCAGCAATCACCTGAGGCTTCACCCCACACAATTTACAGGTATTCTCTTCCACAACAGGCCATGCCACTAAGACAGAGAGTCAAAGCAGCTCTACCTAATACACAGAAACAAACACAGGGAGGCTGCCAAATTGAGGAGACAAAGAAATATGGCCCAAATGAAAGAACAGAACAAAAATCCACACAAAGAACCAAACAAAATGGAGATAACAAATCTATCAGATGCAGAGTTTAAAACACTGCTTATCAGGATGCTCAAAGAACTCACTGAGTATGGCAACAGCATTAAAAAGACCCAGGCAGAAATGAAGTTCACATTAAGTGAAATAAAGAAAAAATCTATAGGGGACAAACAGTGGAGGGCATGAAGTCAAGATTCAAATCAACGATTTGGAACATAAGGAAGAAAAAAAGTATTCAATCAGAACAGCAAGAAGAAAAAATTCAAAAAAACAAGGATAGACTAAAGAGCCTCTGGGGCATCTCTAAATGTACCATCATATGAATCATAGGGATGCCAGAAGGAGAAGAGAAAGAGCAAGACACTGAAAACTTACCTGAAAAATAATGAAAGAAAACTACCCTAATTTGGTGAAGGGAATAGACACACAAGTCCAGGAAGGACAGAGAGTCCCAAATAAGCTGGACTCAAAGAGGACCACACAAAGACACATCATAATTAAAATGCCAAAGGTTACAGGTAAAGAATCTTAAAAGCAGCAAGAGAAAAGCAGAGAGTTACCTCCAAAGAAGTTCCCATTAGGCTGTCAGCTGATTTCTCAAAAGAAACCTTGCAGGCTAGAAGAGACTGGCAAGTATTCAAAGTGATGAAAACCAAGGACCTACAACCTAGATTACTCTATCCAGCAAAGCTGTCATTTAGACTGAAAGGGCAGATTAAGTGCTTTCCAGACAAGGTAAAGCTAAAGGAGTTCATCATCACTTAGCCCTTATTATAAGAAATGTTAAAGGGACTTATTTAAGAAAAAGAACAAAATTATGAACATTAAAATGGCAACAAATTCACAGCTATCAACGACTGAACCTAAATAAAACAAACTAAGCAAAGAACCAGAACAGAAACAGAATCATAGAGATGGAGATCACTTGGAGGGTTATTGGCTGTGAGAGGGGAGAGAATGGGTGAAAAGGTACAGGGATTAAGAAGCATAATTTGGTAGGAACAGAATAGACAGAGGGGTGTGAAGAACAGTGTAGGAAATGGAGACACCAAAGAAATTACATGCACAACCCATGGACATGAACTAAGGGAGTGGTGGAGAATTGCTGGAGGGAATGGGGTACCAGGGAGAGGAAGACAAAGGGGTAATATTGGGACAACAGTAATAGCATAATAAAATATATTTTTTAAAAAAGAAAAGTTTCCAAACGAATTTTTTAGTTTGTTTATTTAATTAATTAATTTATATATTTATAGAGGGAGGGTAAGGGAGGGGGGTACAGAAACATCAACGTGTGGTTGCCTCCCACATGCCCCTAACTGGATACCTGGCCCACAGCCCAGGCATGTGCCCTGACTGGGAATCGAACCGGTGACCCTTTGGTTTGCGGGCCAGCATTCAACCCACTAAGCCACACCAGCCAGAGCCCAAATGAATTTTTAAAATCATAAAAAAACATGAATCATTAAAAAGAAAGCTGCTCTTTCCTTTCACTGCTACAACACTTAAAGCCATAAACACGCCTACAGTGATCTTATTCTGAAACCTGATTTATGCACAGTAAGAAGTTACAAAGGCAGCCCTTTGGGTCCATATGGACCTGTCCTATAATGTTTAGATTGATCAGTGGGATCCTGCAATACTGGCCCCAGAACCACTGCAATACACAAACAGAAAGGAAGGATGCTTTTTCCCAGACTGATATAGCTCAGTGTATTAAGCACAGGCCTGTGAACCAAAGGGTTGTTAGTTCGATTCCCAGCCAGGGCACATGCCTGGGTTGTAGGCCAGGCCCCCAGTACGGGGGCGGGGGAGGGTGTGAGGGGCAACCACACATTGATGTTTCTCTCCCTCCCTTCCCCTCTGTCTAAAAATAAATAAAATCCTTTTCTTAAAGGAAGGCATGGTGTCTCTCCTAACACTAGCCTCTCTTCCCCCTTTTCCAGATACTTCTTCACTCTCTTCCCTTCCCTCCAGACCTCAGCAACTCTAGTCAGTCTGTCAAAGGAAACTCACTCTTCCCTTTCTTCTGTCAATTCCACTGTTACCATTTTACGGTTATCGGAATTAATAAAGGTTTTATAATAAAACAGCTAAGTGGCAGCCTGCCGGGCTGACCAAGTGAGCTGAGGACCTCAAGAACACTAGTCAGGAGTCACCCGTGGGGAAATAGGAGGGCCTGAGGAAAGGGGTCCGAAAAAGTGATCAGTGGTGTACGTCCTAAGGTGATGGGAATGTTGGTCATTGTGACCCGGAGCAGAGCTTCCTGAAATGTGTCCTTCAGGTTCTTGGGATGGGGTCCACTTGAGATCCACACCAGCCACTTCCAGAGCCAGAGACATTGTAGTCATTGCCCCAAAATCAGTGGTTCTCAGACTACACAGGCAGGCAGAGATCTCCTAGTAAGCAGATAGGTGTCCAGGGGATAAGCAGGCTAATAGGAACGATGCGGTGGGGAGGTGGGGATGAAGGGATGGGAAGGGCACTGTGGTTCCACAGGCCAACGAGACACCTATGAGGGAATCCCGCATTTATTTGTTTACCAGTCTGAAGGTCCAATCTCAAATCAGCTCAAGGGAGTGATCACCGTTGACATACATGATAGGCTGAATTTAACAAAAGGATTTTAATAAAAAAAGAAAGCCAGTCTTGACTTCTTTAAATTATTTTCTAATAAACCAAACATTAAGTTGAGTCCATCTAGATTAAGCTTGTCATTTCCTACCTCAGTTCTTTTAAAGCTCTAACAGACAGGACAGATAATAATCTGGTCTAATTTTTGGCCCTATCTAGTTTTGATCCTACACACAAATATACTCAGTGATATCAACAAACTGAACCTTTAATTTTCTTGATTGACCCTTGAGAAACAACTGGTAGCTCAGCCTTCTCTTCCTTTTTTCTTTCTTCAACTCTCGTGGATACTGAGGAAATACACTTTGTTACACCCTTCATCATACCACTGGAAGAGTTTTGCTGTGCCTGCCCCAAACCCCAAATCTCTAAAGCACCAACTACTAAAAATAGTGTTCTGTGAGAACTATCTCCTAGGCAGAAGTTATGCAAGCAGACTTCTTTAAAACTGTCAAGGGCATTGGTCTTGTAGGTAGCTGTCCAAGGTCAGAGTCTCCGGTCTTTTTGTAAGGGTGAAAGAGAGCCCATAAAAAGTGAAGAAGTAACGATACCCAACCAAATTAAGTCATTACCAAATCTGCTCATTTACTCATTCAACAAATCTTTACTGCATGCCTGCCCTGTGAAATGTGCTGTGTCAAGCACCCTAAGGATCCAGGTGTAGTGGAATTAATTCAGAGGTCAATAAAGATGGCTCTAAATCACATCCTATGAGGAATGGTTGAAAGAATCTGGAACGGTTAGCCTGAAATAAGATTATGGAGAACACGAGAGCCCTCGTGCCTAAATGTTCAACTTTTTTTCTTGTGGAAAAGAGATTAGACTTGTTTTGCACAGGACTACAAAGAATTAGTATCAATGGGTGGAAATCAGTGGAAAGAAATCATAGCAACACCAAGAATATATTTGCTAACAGAGCAATCTAAGAGCTGCTTGGGGAAGAGTAGGAGTCCAGTTAGCAATACTGGTACCTGGGCTACCTTTATAACCACTGCATGCCATACCCCTAAATAAACCTTATCCAACTATCTCAAGTTAAATCACCAGTAATTCTACCACCGCAAGGCAATCACTGCTAACACACTGGCAAGTTTCCTTTCTTTTCTGTGCACTAACAGTGAAATTGCACCACATACACAATTTTCCTTTTTTTTTTTTTGAAAATTATTTCTCTAAGCTATTTTGTAGACTACCAATATTTACCAAGGCTTTTCCTAATTATTGGACATCTATAGTTTAATGGTATTAGCAGTTCTCAAGACACGCTACCTTGTTTGAATTTCACTGACCATGCTATCTTGGGAAAGTTACTTATTCTTTGTGCCTTAGGTGCCTCGTTGGTAAAATGGGGGTTGTACCTCAGAGTTGCACTTAAAAATGCTATTCAAGTAACGCAATAACAATGCCTAGCACAGAGCATGGATTCAAAAATTTTACCAATATAGGTAAAAGTCTAAATATCTGTGAAGAAAAATTGTGAGACTTGGAAAAAAACCAAGATTACCAGGTGCCTTTCATGGAAAATAAAGCTTTATCTAGCACAACCTTGGAGTGGGTAGGGACTCTGAACCTTTGTGTTTGACCTATTTTACAACTTTCAAAGTTGTATATAAATGATTCTTGTCCTTAGACACCCAAATTCTGTGTGGTAGGTAGTAACTGACTTCCCTTCCCTGTTGAAAAAGCCAGTTTTACACGTAGTTGTAAATTCATTTCCACATCCTTGATTCACCTAAGTGTGATCCTTTGGATTCTCCTTGAAACAAACTGAAACATCTTACCTGGTTTCATTAATAAAATCTTTGACACAACAGGCCCTTTAACAGGTCCCACTCAGCCCTAACTTAGTAACTCACGGCACCCAAGTCTAAGAACATGCTCCAATGGTTGTTTGGGCCTCCCTCATAGGATCTACAATATTTTGCCATCAACATTATTGAATTTGTACTAGTTAATTTAATGCAACTCAACAATTGAGAACCTATTGTTAATATACATGGCATCATGCTGTGTTACAAATATGAAAAAAATCACAACTCCTGCCTTCATATTAACTGATCGTTAGGGGCAGGAGATGCAGTCTCTTAACCTAACCGTGTGTTGTGGGTATTAAGAGCATTAGCACAGATGTCAGACAGTTTGAAGGTCCAGTACAGTTGATTTCCTTCTCACCTGGGGAGACTCTGGGGAAATAAAATCTCTAAGTCTGTTTCTTCTCCTACATAATGAGGATATCTATGGACATGTATTAAGAAACTTGAAAAAGTTAATACACATAAAGCACTTAGCATAATGTCTGGCATGTAAATTTTAAGTCTTTATCAGCAAGTTACTCAACCCCTAGTAGAAAAGCCAGACTACCTCTCCACACCAGCCTCCCCAACCACTACCACCACATACACATGAGGTGAGGGCACGCTAAGGAGTTTGCCCTTCCACCTTCCCTCACGTGATGCACAATTCCTTTTGCATTTACTCAGGGCCATCCACCCGAGACCAGCTCATCCAAGACTCTCATGCCCAAATCAAACACAACTCCCATCCTCCATTATTTAAATCACTAGGTATGTAAACCTCTCAGAATATTCCACTTTTACATTCGCTCAGCTGACTGGCTTCTCACCCTCTATCTGCAAGATCAGCTCCATCCCAGTACCAGAAACTTTCCCCTCTTCTCCCAATATTCCACCTCCTTACCCCGACTGAACCCTGGCTCTTGCCTAGACACTCGCCAGGAGCAGTAGCAGCTTATCACCACCTATTCCTGGGACTCAGGATAAGCAGAGGTAGATTTACTATGAAGTACTTAAAACTGAAGCTTCAGTGTCCCTAGGTTTTCATGAGCTCCTTCTAAGGCCCCAGCAGGTACATTAGCAATGTGTTCAGTCAGGTTTTTGAAAATTTTGCACATGTCAGTTAAGACATTTTTTCCCCCACCAGTTTCCCTTCAGATGACACTGCAGTGCTAAATTGTATCAGTAACTCACTTACAGTTGATCACTTTGATTGGCTTCTAGTATGCTACTTTCTTGGTCCTCCTTTGGTCTACTTTGTTGAATCTCATCTGTTCTTCCAGTAACACAGGAACAATCCTCTTTTCCATGTATTTACTCCTTAGACTTTAGGGCTTAGATCTCACCTGGAGACACAGGGTAAGATCCCAATTCCACAACTAACTCACACTGAGGACAATCGAAGTTTTATCTCCAGGCCCAGGTTCCCATGGATTCCAGACGAGTTTATACAAAGGCCTGAGGGCTCCAACAGATGTCTAATCAAGAGTTTTAAACTTAGCAGTTCCAGCCAAGATGGAGGTATAGGTAGAAATGCTTCGCTGCCTTGCACCACCAAAAGGATAACCACCAATTTAAAAACGAAAAGCAACCAGAACTGCCAGAAAATCAAACTGCATGGAACTCCGACAACCAAGTTAAACATTCATCCAGACTGGTAGGAAAGGCAGAGATGGGCAGCCGGGGCAGAGGCCGAGCAGCAGGGTGGTGGACCCCGTGGGCGAGGCAGGGACTGGCTGACCAGGCATTCGCACATTCACACACAGATGACGGGAGGAACTGGGGGGTGGGACAGACCACAAAAACCAGGGTTTCGGCCAGGAAACTAAAGACTCAGAACCTCTAGCTGTAAAAACCTGTGGGGGTTGCAGTGGTGGGGGAAACTCCCGGTCTCACAGAAGAGTCCACTGGAGTGGCCCACAGGGTCCTGGAGTGTACACGCATCCACCCACCTGGGAATCAGCACCTGAAAGGGCACAGTACACTTGTGGGAAGTGAGAGAAGTAACTGAAAGAGGGGCCAGGACCAAACAAGCAGCATTATTCCCTGACTCCGCCCCCGCCCCCCCTACCGCCGCCAAAAGACAGCACACCACCAAAACAGCTGCCCCACCCTGGTGAACACCTATGGCTCCGCCCCTTACAACATAACAGGTGTGCTGAGACAAAGATGGCCCAAATGAAAGAACAGATCAAAACTCCAAAGAACTAAGCAACATATCAGATGCAGCGTTCAAAACACTGGTAATCAGGATACTCACAGAATTGAGTTCCGTCACAAAATGAAGAAGTGAAGGCTATACAAAGTGAAATAAAGGAAAATACCCAAGGAACCAACAGTGAAGAGAAGGAAACCAGGACTCAAATCAACAATTTGAAAAAAAAGGAAGAAATATCCAACCAGAACACAATGAAGAAACATGAATTCAAAAAAATGAGGTTTAGGAATCTCTGGGACAACTTTAAATGTTCCAACATATAAATCACTGAGGTGCCAGAAGAGGGAGAGCAAGAAATTAAAAACTTATTTGAACAAATGATGAAGGAAAGCTTCCCCAATATGGCAAAGAAAATAGACTTCCAGAAAGTCCAGAAAGCTCAGAGTCCCAGAGAAACTGGATCCAAGAAACATACCAAGACACATCATAATCAAGTTACCCAGGAGTAAGGAATCTTAAAAGCAGCAAGAGAAAAGGAATTACCTACAAAGGAGTTCCCATAAGACTATCAGCTGATTTCTAAAAAGAAAGCTTACAAGCAAGGGGGCTGGAAAGACGTATTCAAGGTCATGAAAGGCAAGGACCTACATCCAAGATTACTCTACCCAGCAAGGCTATCAGTTAGAATGGAAGGGCAGTTAGAAATAAAGTGCTTCCCAGATAAAGTTAAAGGAGTTCATCATCACCAAGCCCTTATTATATAAAATGTTAAAGGGACTTATCTAAAGATAAAAAATCTATGAAGAGTAAAATAACAAACTATCAACTGGACAAAAAAAACCCCCACAAAAACAAAGCAAGCAACTAGAACAGGAACAGAATCACAGAAATGGAGATCACATGGAGTTATCAGTGGGAAGGGGGAAGGGGTGAATGAGGGAAAAAGGTACACAGAGTAAGAAACATAATTGGTAGGCACAAAATAGACACGGGGGCGGGGGGTTAAGAATAATATAGGCAAGGGAGAGGCCTAAGACCTCATATGTGCAACCCATGCACATGAACTGAGGTAGGGGAGGGGAGATGCAGGAGTGGAGGTATGCAGGGCAGAGGGGGATAAAGAGAAAAAAATTGGGACAGCTGTAATAGCATAATCAATAAAATATACTTTTGAAAGTTTTGAACTTTATGTGCCCCAAGCTGAACTGTTAACTCTTCCTCCAACCTTATTTTCAGTTTTAGCTCAATACCAATTGTAGCCCTCCGGAATTCTCAGGCCCCAAACCCTTGGAGCCATGCTTTTTATCTCCCACATCCAATCCTTCAACAAATCCCGTCCTTCTCCACCTTTACAAGTCACCATCATGGCCACCTCAACCAATTCCCTCCTCTCCAAGATCACTTGCCTAGGCTACTCCAAAAGTTGCTTCCCTGCTCCCACTCAACCCACTAAAATGTTTTGCCCACAACACTTTGTAAACCTTTTTTAGAAAGTTTACAGCACTCTAATCTGCTCTCCCATTGTAAGCTTATCTTAAATTACCTAACCATGAAGCTCAATAAGTTCCTAACTTTCAGCTTCTCACTGTTCCAGCCACAACTTTGCTGTTCCTAGAAGGCTCCAATTCTCCCCCACAGGACACTTACCTCTGCATAATAAATCCCTAACCTACATGTAGGCATGGCTTCTCGGCAAATGGCGTTCTAAATTGTAAATTAATTTTATACAACCTCTATCCTCAGCCCTCCAAATGTGTACTGCTTTTCTCAGCAATTACACACCCTGCACATCTGTATAGTTAATCACTGCTCCCTTCTACACACAAATATTTGAGAAATTTATAAGCTTCTTGTGTGAATGATTCCAAAAGCTGGCACTCACTGCCACCCCTGGGCAAATGCCCGGAGCAGATTTTAGTAACAGTCTGTTTCTCAAAATCATTTTTCAGCAGTTTTACTGTCACTGCCACAACCACTGAACAATTTGTCTCAGGTTATATGTTGGATGTTCCTATACATGTAAGCCCTTTACACAGCAAATGTGTTTTTAAGCATAAAAACAAAACTGGCATTTACCCAAGTGAAGCATGAATACTTTGTATAACCAGGGGAAAATAAGCCACAAATTTCAAAGATGAATCCACTGAGAATAGTAATTTTTAAAAAGGAGAGTTCTATTATCATGTGACTATTTCATTCACGTTTCAACACTCATAATTGAAGTTTTAAATTTTATTTTATGTACAAAGAGCTAGCCATTCTGCAATAAGGGAGATGTCTTGAATGACCCATTCACAGAAGTTCACTTAGTCCAACTGGAAGAAAAAAAAAAAAGGAAATGAATTAATTCAAATGCTTTAAATATCCATTTTAAAAAATATATCCATTACTTACAAAAAACTCGCTTAAGAGAATGATCTTTAAATTGGAAATGTAATCCACCCAAACTAGCAATGAAGATCTAAATAGTTTAAAATATATACTGAATGCCTACCACAAGCTGTACCACAAACCTCAACAATTTTACTTTGGACTGAATTTTAGTATTGGTATTCTCACTTCTTCCCTCGAAGAAATTTCCCACGAGAGAAAAACTACTGTGTAGAATGATCTTTACCACAAGCTCAGGATGGTAATTACACAGGTAATATTTTGGTACTCAACGTGTGCCAGATAGTACACTAAGAGCTGTTCATCTTAGCCTCTGAGCAAGTGAAGGCACAAAGTTAGGGAATGGGCCTGAGTTCATTATCTCATCTGATATCCTACCTCCCACTGAGCTATTTGGACTTCCACACTAATATCAAGCATATACTTGTTAAGTAGTTGGTCAAGGATAAAACCCTAAGCATTAAGATACTTTGTCTCTGCCACGGAGATCTCACATTAGCAATTTATATTTACTACTAATACATAAACACAAAGACATCTATTTTTAACAAGTAGGTTCTACTCAATATCCTAAACAAATTATGAATTGAGCCAGTGATTGCATCTCAAAGAGCCAATAAGGAATTAGTCTGCATCTAAAAAAACAAAATTAACTCCTTGTAACTATTAGGAATTAAGAAAGCTTCGCATATACATTAACTATTTTTTGTAACACCCTATTATTTGTCTTTCACAGGTAGAAACTGAGCTTTAAGTGAAATGACCTTTGCCTGAACCTCACAAGGTCTATCTGGCCCCAAATCTCAAGCTCCTTCCAGTATATGACACTATTCACCATTTAAAGGCAGCGGTCAACACACACGTGTACAATGTCTAAGCACGATTCTTTAATCTAAAAGGTATCTACGATTCAATTGTAGTGGTTCTGAAAAATGAATTTCATGCATCATAATACGCGCGGCACCTTAAACTGGCAGAGCTAGGTAAAAAGGGGTTGGGGCCGTCACTCTACCTTTTCCATTAACCCGACTGCCAAAAGTCTCAAGTATCACCCGCTACCTTGCTAACTGAAACAGGAAAACGGTGCTAGTCGACTGCCCACACAGAAAGTGCACAGTGTCTGCAAACGCGTACCTTAATGAAGCCTATATCCTTGGCGTACTGACGGAAACACTGGCGGCACATATTAAGGCCGTACTTCCGGATCAGGCCGTGCCGGTTTGAGCAGACACGGCTACAAGAAAAGAGAGGGCATCATGACATATCTCAAAAATGAAAGGATTCCGCACTCTGGGGACCACCATCCGCACCGCCGGCCTTCGCGGACCCACTAGAGGCCTATAATGGCCGCAGCCCGGGCTCCGAGTCGGTCTCACCCCCACGCGCCGCCTACGAGTTCCTCTACATTAGATTTCAAGCAACGTCCCGCCCCAGAAGAACCCTTCCCTTAAAACCACATTCTGTTTCTCACCAAGAACGAGAACCCTGGCCAAATTTTCTCGGATGGCTCCAGTAGAGTTGCTGGTGACCCATCTTGCTCTCTCTGCTGCAACGAGGCAAAAGGAAGGAGCTGGCGCACGCATGCGTTCTTGAAATTTTGGGGACAGTTTACCCAGAATGCAGTGCGGACAAACGACGCGTGCGTGATGCGACTACGTGTTTCACGAGAGTGAATAAAGACCCTGGGAAATGTTGTAGGCCGGCACAGCTGATGACGTCAGTGGAGCTCAGCCTCTAATGCAGTCTGGCGCCTCCGCCCAACGCCGGGCGCGGTGGCGCGCGCCTGTAGTCCCAGCTACTCGGGAGGCTGAGGCAGGAGGATCGCTTGAGCCCAGGAGTTCTGGGCTGTAGTGCGCTATGCCGATCGGGTGTCCGCACTAAGTTCGGCATCAATATGGTGACCTCCCGGGAGCGGGGGGCCACCAGGTTGCCTAAGGAGGGGTGAACCGGCCCAGGTCGGAAACGGAGCAGGTCAAAACTCCCGTGCTGATCAGTAGTGGGATCGCGCCTGTGAATAGCCACTGCACTCCAGCCTGGGCAACATAGCGAGACCCCGTCTCTTTTGAACGCCTAGACAATCAATCTTTTAACCCTCACGGGAAGAAATGATGTAGTGATGCTTCCTTTTCGTCGCCTGAACCTTCAATGTGTTATAATTAAAATTTTACATTTGCAAAAAGGAGGACTTTCCGTTAACTCAGCACTGACACCTACTGGCACAAATTAACAAAATGACAAAATCAGCTGTAATGATTAGGACTCAACGATAGGAGTTTCCACTTTGTTAAATAGAGTATGTTTTCAAAGTTGTTTTACCTAATTGACATATACCTAGAAATAAACCAACACTGTGCCAGAAAAATGATGCGAGACTTAGCATGTTTGATATTTAAAGAGTATGTTGAGTTTAAAGTGAGAAGCAAGTTAACATGCAATATATGTGACTTTAGGTGATTTGGTGACAAAACTAGTGAAAACCAAATGCCTCTGATAATGTGCTAAAAAATGCCTATATCCACATGATCGTTTCTGTCTCTAGATAAACAAAGTTGTATATGGCTCTGAAGTCAAAGCTTTACCTAGATCCATAAAATGTACTACATTGTATAATAATCCAAGAAACTTTTACACACGAACTCATTAGAACTGAAATACAACACTTAAAGGTTGTATTTCTTTACGATTCTGGCTGGATGCTCTTCCCAATCATTAAATTAGGCACTTTATTACACAGTAAAAAAGGCAAATCAGAGATTTAAAAGCTAGATATGACTTGGTGCCTGCCCTTAAAGCTTGCAAATTTTATGGAAACACGAGTTTCCATAAAAATCTCAAAGCCCTTCCTTCCATTTTCAACTTTTGTGACTCCATGACATGTATACAGCTAAGTAAGCAGAACATTCTGTATTCACTAATGTATGCGCTCATGGAGCACAGAGGAGCAAAGAAGAGAGAAATTAACTCTAGCTTGGTGCATTTAATGGGCCTCTGAGGTAAACCTTGAAGAGTGGGACTTCTACAGGCAGCACTTGATGAAGGAAATGCCTACTGAGGTGAACTGTGAGCCAAAGAATGGAATTGGAAAATGAGGCAGGATAGTAAGAAGCTAGGGAAATTCCTTGACAAGTGGAATAAGGGAAACTGAGACAGAATAATTAAACAAGGGCAAACAATTTGGGCAATTTGCAGTCAGCTAATGAATCACAAGGTTTTATCCTCCCTAGTCAAGGACACTTAGGAGCAAATGGTTTACATGTTCCAGATTGTCTTGGGGCAGACTGGCCTCAGTCCTAGTCCCTCTTCAATAATGTTCTTTAAAAATAAAACTAACCAGAAAAATAACCCCAATCCCTCTAAACACATTTTGATGAATCAATATATTGAAGAACACACCTGAAAAGCTAATGAATATTCTGTTAAGGCCTTCCTGAATAGTTCCCTTAGGATTCCAGCTGGCCAAAGAAAGATAAAAAGTCTCAAGACAAAGGATCCACAGTGTGCTCTCATTAGAGCACACCCACACCTTGTATCTCTTTCTACTAAATTCTAAGGGACCCCCATTAGACTTGCAACCAGGGGAGCAGCAGAAAGCAGAAGCTTGTCCAGTGCTTACCCCCGAACCTGTCTCCAAGGCCCAATTTTTCGTCTGCACTCTCCTGTTGGTTCTTCTACCTTAAGCTCTTTTTTTGTTTCACTGTCCCCAACTTTAATAAACACACTCTCAAAATCGCTCAGACTTGTGTTATAAAATCTTTCCTACACAAAATCACGAACTCATACACTATTGGTGGACCCAAGGCAGACTAGCTCTAGGCCCAGACCTTGTCCAGTAACAGAAAAGACTTGGGGAAAGTGAACAACTTTGTGTAACTACAGTGGAGGATAAACAAACAAAACAGAGTGACAGATAAAATTGAAAAGGTGTTTTATTTTAAAGCCTGATGTGGACGGTCCAGTGTCAAGCTTCTTTAGTTTTCCTGGAATTTAGCAGTCATTGATGTATAGTTAATAAGATCAATGTGCCTCTCAAAAGCTAGTCTAACATTTTCCCATCTATATAACCTTCTCAGGCCTTACCTAGCTGGCCTCAATAAAATATTACAATGGTTCTGAGATCAATTCCATTAATATCTTCAGCACTCATATATAATCCTTTGGGCCCATAGATGTGAACTCATTTAAAAGAAAAAGGATGAACAAGAAGCAATTAGTTACACTTGAACAATCAAATCTGTTCACCTACCTTGATATTCAAGTAGTTTTTAATGTTCTTTTTCTAGTCTTGAAAGTGGTTCTGCAAAATATTTTCCTATTTTCATCCTCAGATTCTTTCACAATCATTTGGGATTGTACGTGTAAAATTTCATAGTTTAAAGGCATGAACTCTCTTGAATTAGCTTCAATTTCAGAACCTTTAGAAAGAGAATCATACTTTTTTCTAAACTGTTAAAAACCTATTTTCAGACTTCTGGTCAAGATGGAGGCATAGGTAAACATGCTCATCTCCTTGCACATTACAGAAAAAATTACAACTAGACCACAAAACAAATATCACCAAGAACCATCAGAAAATTGAGCTGTATAGCCCCAGCTGGTGTGGTTCAGTGGATTAAGCGTCGGCCTGCGAACCAAAGGGTCGCTGGTTAGATTCCCAAGTCAGGGCACATGTCACACATTGATGGTTCTCTCCCTCTCTTTCTCCCTCCCTTCCTCTCCGTCTAAAACGAAAACCAAGGACCTACAACCAAGATTACTCTATCCAGCAAAGCTATCATTTAGACTGAAAGGTCAGATAAAGTTCTTCCCAGACAAGGTAAAACTAAAGGAATTAATCATCACTTAGCCATTAGTATATGAAATGTTAAAGGGAATTATTTAAGAAAAAGAACAAAACTATGAGCATTAAAATGGCAACACAGCTATCAACAACTGAATCTAAAAAAACAAACTAAACAAAGAACCAGAATAGAACAGAATCATAGATACGGAGATCATTTGGAGGGTTACCACCTGGGAGGAAGAAGGGAGAGAATGGGGAAAAGTTGCAGGGATTAAGAAGCATAATTGGTAGGTACAAAATAGGGGGGTGTGAAGAATAGTATAGGAAATGGAGAAGCCAAAGAACTTATGGCACAACACGTGGACATGATCTAAGGGGAAGGGATTGCTGGAGGGAATATGAGTACCATGTGGAGGCAGGCAAACGAGGATAAATTTAGACAACTGTAATAGTATAATCAATAAAATATATTTTTTTAAAATCTGTTTTGCCATAAACAAGGTCTAAACTATGTATTTTGCATGTTTGGCTCTTACAATAATATGAAGACTTCACCTTCATCTGTTTTTCCAGCTGGTCAGAATTAATAATTTAATCAAACATTTTTTAAGTAATTTATTTTATTTTTTTAATTTTTAAACAGAGGGGAAGGGAGGGAGAAAGACGGGGAGAGAAACATCAATGTGTGGTTGCCTCTCACGCTTGCCCCTACTGAGGACCTGGCCTGCAACCCAGGCATGTGCCCTGACTGGGGAATCCAACCAGCAACCCTGTGGTTTGCAGGCTGATGCTCAGTCCACTGAGCTATACCAGCTGGGGTCAAACATTTTTTTAAAGTTTAATAGTCTATATATCTACACATTTCAGCAAATATTGATACTTTAATTACCTATATGCTCTAAAGTAAAACATACATACATACATACAAAAATATATTTTTACACTTGATCTTAGCCAAGAGGCAGAGAAGGGATTCACAAAAACATGTTTTTAAAAGTAAGCCTCCAATGCTTCTCAGCCTTTTGGCTAAGATTAAGTGTAGTATCTCTTCTTATCAGTTTAATATCTGATACATTCCTTTATCTGAAGATAATATATTAAATGGATTTTGGGAGCAGGGAGATGATGGAATAGAAGCTTGCTCTGGCCACTCTGCGAATTGATCCGGTATTGCAGTACTTCCGGGAGTGGTGCACAAAAAACAAAAAGAGAGAAAGAAAAGAGTAAGTCTAAACCAGACTTCTATTTTCTTCAGTCTTGTTGTCCAGAATAACACGTTAGCTTCCTGGGGTGGGTGTCTTGAAAAAGATCTCTCTTTCTTTATACACTTACACACATATATGTACATGTGTGGACATATATATGTATGAACGTGTCCATATACATATGGTTGTATTTATAATTACATATTTTACATCTCCTTATTTACATAAACAGATGCATACCATATTCAATGTTTTCAAAAATATATAGATCATAAAGCATCTTAGAAGAGTGTAAAAACTATGGAGAAATGTATAGCAAAAATCATAGAATAAAGATGATTTGAAACATCCTTGGATGAACTTTTTTCTGCACACTTACATTATATCTACATTTATATACTATATCAATATAATAAAGTATGTCTATAAAATAAAATTCTGGAAATGAGACTCCTAGGCCCAAGAATACGAGTTTTAAATTTTTAGATATTACCAGTTTGCCCTCTGTAGAAATTCTAACAATTCAAATTCATGCCCATAGAAAGCATATTTTCCCACAATCCCTCAACAGTGGAAATCAGCAAACTTTTTTACATTTGTCCTTCTGATAGCCAAAAAATAGTAACTGTTGTTTCAGTTTGAATTTTGATGAGGAAGATCATGTTTTCCCACTGTCAACATAAGAAATGTCCAAACCTGTAGAGAATTTTTATGGGCTTATTCAAGCCAAACTGATGGCAAACTGAGAAGCAAGCTCTCAATGGATTGAGAAAGCACTTTGGAGAATGGCAGTTTTGCAGCTAATGTTTATACACTAGAATTGAAGGAGAACACATAGGGGGTTACATGAAATCCACTGGTGGTAGATTAATGGGGCAGGAGAAGACAAAGGGGGAAATCTCTGGGACTGGATAAAAAGCAAAACAAAGAGACACATACTTCTTTTACATTGATGTGTACAGGACAATTAACAATAACATGACACACAGAGATGGTAATTTGGGCAACAATGAGGGGTTCTATGGCCTCCTAAAGGTAAAGATTGGCCTTTGTCAAGGAAGCTACAGGCCTAGGATGTGACTACCCACCATGAACCACTTTTACTTAGGAATGTTTATGTTAAGACCATCCTATGTGGTTACTTTTAGTCCAAGTTTGTAGGGTCTGCCATGCAGGTTTCCCCTGAGCTTGTCAAGTTTAGTATGTGGATCCTTATTGGTCTATACTGTTTATAATCCAGCCATGTATCTTCACCTGTGAATTTCTTCTTTAAGTCTTCAGCCCACTTTCTTAATGTGTTGCTGATCTTTAGTTTATATATTTATACATGCTTACATGCAAGAAAATGAGCCCTTTGACCTAATTGGTTACACAGTTGTTTTACCATGTTAGATAGGACAAGGGTCTCAAGGTCTGGGTGGTTCTTACTAAATGCTATTCTTGCTATATGTTATAATGTAGCACAAGAGTTGCAGACTCAGCTGTAAAGGGGATGAGCTTCACAGGAACTCAACCTGGTAAGCATAGACAACTGCAAAGTTAATGTGTAATTAACTAAATAGTATATATAAGGAATGGCTGAGCCTCCCTTCCAGGAGACAGAGCTTTAGATGTGAATCCCTTGTCTCCTTTACTTGCTGCAAGTAAATGACAACCTAATGACAACCATGTCTCCTTCTTGAATACAACACTCCAAGTGCTGAACCCTTTGAGTTCAGTAACAAACACAATCCGAGATTCTTTCTTTTCTTTTCTTTTTCTAAAATAAAGGACGCTATTGGCACAATTGCTTCTCGTATGTCCCTTGACTGGAGATTGAACCCACAGCCTTGGCGTATCAGGATGACACTCTTACCAACTCAGCTACGCAGCCAGGACATATTTCTTTATGTCTTATTTCTTTAATTTGTTTCTGGTATATTCTTACTCTTTTTTCCATGTAAAACATTTAAATTTTATAGAGGAATATTTATCAATTTGTTATGCCTTTTAGGTTTGTGTCAAAATTCTTTAAAACTTCTGTTTCTTATAGTACTTTTACATTTCCATGTTTTATTTTAAATCTTGAATCCATCTCAAATTTATTTCACCGTCCACAGGAGTAAGGAAGAAATCAAGCTTCCCTTCCTTCCAAGTGGCTAGCTACTTACTCCAACACAAGCAATATTAATTGAATACACACTGGTTTGTAAGTTTGCTCTATTCTAGCATATAGCAGGCTCTTACAAATATTGGTTAAATAAATAAATGAATAGTGTATATTCATTTTACTCATTCTTTCTACAAATATCCATTGAGTACCTACCAAATGTGAACACTACACTAGGCCTTGAATATAACAGTAGTGACTCAGAACCTGTCCCCAGGAAGCTTGCAGTATAGAGGTGAAGACGGTCGTTAAATAAGTAACCATAGAACAATATTTTTAGATAGCATAAGATTCTTCTTGCCATGAACATCCAAAAGTGTTACATGAAATATCATATGTTTTAAAATGCAGAGTTGGGCTCTAGGGAATTCTAAGGAGTAGGTGCTAAGCAGTAACTGAATACCACAAAGGCTGCCCTGGGGAGATCTGTCCAAGCTACGTGATAGGAACCTGGATTCCAAAGGAATAAGAGACAAATCTTTGGCCATCTGCATTTAATTAAATTGCAAAGAGTGGAAATCCATGGAAGTTTTTAGGAAGGATTAAGCACAGCATATGAGACTTGAGTTCTAGCACTATTTGTTCTAACACTATCTATGAGGTTATGGGCATATCCCTCTGCTCTTTTCAGCCTCTATTCCCCTTGTGTAAATTGAGAAAATTGAATTAGAATATATGTAAACTATCTTTCTTCTCCAAAAGTTTAGGGTCCTATCATAGCAGTCATCTTTAAAAATTTGTTTTGGCAGCAGTGTAGATGGTGGATTATTGCACTAGCTACCTGATAACTGCCTCTGGGCTTCTTCCACCTCCAAAGTAATCTCTTTACTGACCACAGTCCCCTTTCCCAAACAGGTCTGAATTTTATCCCCTGCTTGAAAATTTTGCTTTCAATAGTTTTCAAAGGACTAGGTTTAGCAAACAATTTATTTCCATCATCTGTCTACTTTATACTACTCTAATGTTCCCACCGAACATTTACCCATTTCTGTATAATTGTTGTTTTCTTTACCTGTCTCTCCTAAACACTGTCAGCTCATCTTTGTCATCTAAACATCTAGCATAGGTGCTGTCACATAGCAAGAACACCATAAACATTGAATGAATAAATGCATTGAAATAAGACTTGGTATGTTGAGGAATAGTTCTGAAGGTAAGTAATGCAGCTCTGAACTGATGCAGCAGCATTAAGAATGGAAAGGTGGGTATTAATTAGGAAATTGTAGTGGAAACACAACCTATAAAACATGATCAAGGAGTGTCAACAGGCTCAAGACAGCACTATAGAAGTTGAATGCTTAGGTACATATTTGTTAACTATTTTAGCTTTATTTTAGATGAAGTTTACCATTAAAAAACAAAAACAAAAACTCCAAGGTCTAGTCCCAATGTGGTAGAGCAGACAAACTGACCATATAATGTGTCCATAGATTGTGACCTTGGTTTTTAAGAACATGATGTGACTATGATTTTACTAGCTTAAACCCAAATGAGCCACAAATCCAAGTGAGTAAAAGTTCCTTATGGTCACAAATGAAGGGAAAAGTCAGTCAATTAATTATCTGTTGAATGCCTGGTATGCGCCTTAAACCTAAGGAAATGTAAGGAATGAAAGGTAATTTTAAGTGCTATTGTATTTCGCCACTCCAAAAGGAAGATCAAGATGTCAAAGAAAGGTCAGTGGAAGGCGAACTGGGTTTTGCAAGATTAATAGGGTTAATTAGTATGAACAAAAAAGAAAAAAAGGAATGAGGGCAGTATGTAGGCCAGGAAGAACAGGAACCTATTTGACATGAAAAAAAACAAAGCTCGATGTTCTTTGGTTCCTTTTGCAAACTTGTAGCCCAATTTAATATTCCTTGTGTATTTCCATGTCCAGTCAGTCCACAATGCCAGCTAATGTCAACAGATGGTCCTTGGCTTTGACACCACCAGGAATCCCCAATTTGAGATGCAGTGAAAAAGGAAACTTTATTCAATGCAAACAGCTCAATTGTGATACAACTGGAGTGCAAATTGTGAAACAACATAGCTGTTAGAAATCCCTGCTGCAAGGCCCTAGAATGAGGCAACCCTGGTGCCAGGTCCCTCTCAGGGTAGACAGCTCTGTTCTTTGCTTTGCTCTGATGAGACATCTTGGGTGTTTCAGCTCCAGCAAGAGAAATGCAGTCTTCAGTGGACAGGGGAAAATGTGTACTCCCCTAGCCAGGGGGAAGCTGGCTTATATAAACAGAAGTCCCCATCCCTGGTCCTTGACTGGTCCACCCTTAAGTAAAATGAGGACTCCAAATCCTCACAGGCTCATTGGTCCAAAACGCAATCTGTCCTGATTGGTCAAAGAGAGCCACTCTGATTGTTTGCCGAAGATACTGATGGGGATATAACAGCTCTGATTGGACAAGGTAAGTCTCAGTCCTTTTGGTTGAAATAGGACTCTAGAAACTCCTTTATAAGGGCTGGCTCAGATAGCAGAAACATAGTGCAGGCAGGCAGTTCAGTGTAGGAGGCAGGCAGCTTAGAGCAGGCCTCTCCCTGAAGTGGGGTTTGTGTGAGAGGCCCCTGTGTAGAAATGGCCGCTAGACTCTGTTTTTAAGTTTGAGTCCTTCTTAGTAGGTATCATCTTTCTCAGGGGCCACAGGATAAACTGTCATGGTTGAATTGAAAATCAGCATTTCTGGATATCATTTATGTTTGCAAAAACACAGCTCAGAGGAAATGTAATACTTGATACAAGGCCAGGATCAGAGCGAGGAGAGGAAGGCACCTCCCGCGCATATTTAAGGAGTAAAGACTTTGACCCTGAGAGTGAGTGCCTCTTTAAAATGTGCGTCCCAGGGGCCTCACTGGCTCCACCTAGGTAGGGCCTTGGCCCTTCTTTAGTAAATGGAATTGAGGCAGGTTAGTAAGAAGCTTGAAAAATCCCCTGGTAAGTGGAATGAGGGAGATGGAGACAAAATAGTTAAAGGAATAGCTGAGCAACTAACGGTCAGCTAATCACAAGGCTCTATCCTCCCTAACCAGAGACACTTAAGAACAGATGTTTTGCATCTCTCCTCCCCAACCAGTGAGTAACTTAAATCACCCTAGTCAAGGAGATAGATAAAAGAGACCAGTTAGTGCCATTAGTGCCTGCCAAACTTAAAAATGGATAGTCAGGGGAATAAATAACAACAACAATAACAAAAAGTACAGCCAGACAAATCCAAGACAGAGATGATGCTGACAAGAAAATGATCCCAAGCCCCACTATACACCCATTTTGATGCATCATATGGAAAACACACCCGAAAAGCTGATGAATATTCTGATTGAGACCTCCCCTAAAATTCATGACCTACAGAAAACAGATAAAAACCCTCAAGGCAAAGGACCCAGCACATGCTCTCCCTTGAGCATGCTCACGCCTCCATTTCCTCGGGCATATAATTTTACTTTCTCCTAAACTCTGAGGGGTCTCCTGTTGCGTAACTTTTCAGTGGGCCAAAATCAGCCCCATTTTGGCTCACTGTCACTGTGACTTTTACTTCTCAGTGAGACTAGGCAACCCAGCCTAAGCTCACTTCTCTTACTGTGAAGGACTTCCTTTCCTGAGCCTAGGTAGCCCAGTCTAGGCTCATTCTCCTTTTTTTGTTTTGTTTTGTAATTGATTTTAGAGAGAAAGGAAGGGGGAAGGGGAGAGAAGGAGAGAGAGAGAAGCATGGACTTACTGATGCATTGATTGATTCTTATATTTGTCCTGACCAGGGATGGAACCCGCAACCTTGGCATATGGGGATGAAGCTCTAACCAGCTGAGCTACCCGCCCGGGGCTAGGCTCATTTGTGCTACTATGATCTTGCTTCTTCTATCCTAAGCCCTTCCTGTATCACTGTCCCAAGATTAATAAACACTCTCAAAATCACCTGGACTCCTGTCTTGAATTCTTTCCTGCAGGAAGTCAAGAGCGTACACATCCCAAACATTGCTGGGGCAGACCCGCCTCCACCAGGTCCCTTTCCGGAGACAAAATAAGGACTCTGAAGTGCATCAGGGGTAGGCTGTCGGTCTTGCCAAGTCTCACACGCATTTAAGCCAGTCAATCCATCCAAACCCCTCACCGTCGCAAAGTGGGAATTTGTTCCACAGAAGTTGCAAAGTCAAGTACGTTCTGATGTGACAGGGGTTGCCTCCGGAGTGAGGGGAGCCACGAAAAACAAAACAAAATACCAGCCCAAAAGGGTCAGGAAACACAGCGCCCTAGCTGGCACTGGACAACTGGTAATGTCCCAAGTGCCGAAACTATGTAAGAAAGGAGACTTTCCCTTTAACAGAGGAATACCTGCCTCCCCTCGGGAAACTCAGAGGCCCAAAGTGTGCAAGTAACAGGTGTCATAAGTGGAAATGAGCTCCGCCCCAAACCATAACCACCACCACAGGCAACTGCACGCCGTCCGGGGCCCACGCCAATCGCTTGTTTCGGGAGGCGCTAGCTGGATCCTCAGGCTGTCGGTGTCCGCGCTCTGTCGGCTCGCAGCCACAGTGAAGACTCGACTCTGAGAGGGAGGGGACGACGCCACCTGCCCTCGCAGGACTCACGGAGCCACTGTGCTGAGAAAGCCCGAGATGCTGGCCCAAGAAACACACAGGCAGATCCTCAGACAGCCCGCGTGCTCGAGGACCCCGGCGGCGGCGCGGCCGGGCCGGGCGGGAACCGAGAAGTTTCAAATTCCGGTTGTGGAGCCGTTTGCCGCGCCACGGGCGAGATGAAGCTGCACTGCGAGGTCGAGGTGGTCAGTCGATACTTGCCGGCCTTGGGGCTGAGGAACCGGGGCAAGGGCGTCCGCGCGGTGCTGAGCCTCTGTCAGCAGGTTCCCAAAAGTCAGCCGCGGCCCCTGGCCGGGGACGAGCGCGGCGGCCCGAACCGCGCCTGCTTGCTCATCTCCACTCTGAAGGACAGGCGCGGGACCCGCTATGAGGTGCGTGGAGCCTGCGGGTACTGCCTCGGAGCCGGCCGTTCCCGGGCTGGATCTCGTGCTGGGGGGTGTGTGAGCGCCTGGCCCCGGAGTCCCACCACCACACCTGCTTCCCGGGCTTCTCCCAAGGGCTCCGGAGGAGGGCAGAGCTTTTGAGAGTGCACCTCTGCGTATCTCTCGTGCTAATTTTTGCGCCTTCGGATTGGCAGTAGCCATCCAGATTGAGGAAATAGTAAAATAACTGCACTTTCGTTCAATGAATTCTCTCTCTCCCATCGAATTTTTGCTAGCTTTTCTTTTTTTCAGGTTTTAAGTTATGATGAATACTTTCCAAGGTCGCTAGACCAGATTTGTACAGTGAAGCAGTAACGCTTGGGGCTGCATCTTGATATTTTTATTAAAGTGACTGGTTATTGAATCTCCTTTTTTTTTCTCTTGAATGTGTACTTTCCTAAGACCTGATTTCTGAGGTCCACCACTTTTTCTTACCTGCGTAGCAGTGAGTACTAAACTCTAGAAGCAGCTGGAAGTCGAAATAGAATTTTCTTTAGTTTTTTTTTTTTCCATTTGAAACGGAATTTTTAAAGCATAGGTTTTATAAGGTCTTTTCCCCTTCATTACCAGGCACTGTTATATTGTCAAAGTGACTGGACTACATTATGTCTATAAATAAAATTGAGTGGGCAATTTGCCTACTCTTGCATCTGACTCTTGACTGGATTTTATACAATTTCTGGCATTATTTCCCTCACAGTTGTTCTGCACAGTGAGTACAGCACTTAATTGAGGAAAGGGGGCATCACCATCCCTTTCAGAGATACTTAGGGTTTCGTGTAAGTAGTTGAAAGTCTAAATAATTTTCCTCTGTTGATGGAATCAACTCATACAGTTTTTCAAATTGAAATTACCCAGCAGTGTAAAGGTTACGAAACTGTTAGGTGACAAAAGCCAACTCATAACTAGATTTGGATTTCCCTTTTCTCCCCTGTTGTCTTCCCTGCTGACCTCTTTCTTGCCCAGCTCCTATTTAAGAAGTCTGTGATGATGTCCCTCCTAAAACTCCTACTGCACTAATTGCCAATTGCAGGTGGTAATCCTAATCAAAATTCTATTGTAAACTGTTAGTTGAAGACTTAAGTATGCACAAGGTGCAGTGCTAGAAACTGGGTAAAGTTGATTTAGTCACTGTCTTTCTGAGGCTAGAAAGGAAGAAACAAACCACTACTTAGAATACAAGACAGGCTATGATAAGTGCTATAATAAAAGTGTAGGTAAAGAAGTATGGTATCAACAATGAGATGAATTCTGATTACAGAGGCTTGAGAAAGTTTTGTAGAAGAGGTGGTGCCACAGGGCTTGGAAAATTGTAGATGCTTCATAAACATTTGTTGGATGAATTAAGGTGGTGTTGGTGTCGGTCCTGGGCCTTGAAGAGTAGTTATTAGTGCCAAATATGGGAAGTACCTTGCGCCTCTTTCTTACACCTACTTTTCTGTCCCATGACTTCAGCTCTCATCTGACTGTGATTTCCAAATCTGTATCTTTAGCCATTTTTAATCTCGCACTGTTCCTAATTTAGAATTTAAACTTTATCATAGGCAGGTATGCATAGGAAAAAACATGGTATATATAGAGTTTGCCATTCTCTGTGGTTCCAGGCTTCCACTGGGGAGGGGGGAGTCTTAGACTATGTCTCCCCTTCGGATAAGGGAGAACAACTGTATCTTTGAGTTGTGTGTGTGATTTTTCATGCGACTGTTACACTTTTTTCATATCACTACTTTTTTCACTTTGAAAAATGCTGAACAATATATAGCTTTTTTTTTTCTTCACAGAAATAGTCATGACTCACATCTGACTTTCTAAATCTGCATGATATATTGGTGGAGGGCAGCAAATTGGTGGTCATCAGAGGGAACAGATCTTAGAAGAGCAGTGAGAAAGTTTTCATCTTCTCCAGATAAATGAGCAAATCCCTTAACTTCGCACTTTAATCTGCTATCTACTGGAAATCTTCACCTGGATGTGTTGCAGCATTTCAACCTCAGAATACCTTAAAATTAATTGTTCTTGTCACCCCTAAATCTGCTTTTCTGACAGTGTTCTTCAACTCATTAGTGTTCTACCCCATCGTGAAGCCTCAAAGCCTTTGCCTCCACTCATCTAATATGTTATTGAATCCTTTAAATTCTATGCCCTAAGTATCTTTCAAATTTTCATCAATCCCAGGTGTAATCTAAACCATCGTTATTCCTTGCCTGGCCAGTTTCTTAAAGGATCTCTCTGCTATTGTCTTTCCTCCACCCTACGCTCCCTTCCCCCAAAGTTCACTCTTACATGTAGTTAAAGGGAACTTGTAAAAATGTAGAGATAACCATGTTCCCCCAGCTTAAAGTCGTTCAGTGGATATCCTTGTTCTTAGGATAAAATCTAAGATTCTAACACGGGTTGTAAACTCTTTCACCATCCAACCTTTGTTTAACTCTTCAGGCTCACTTACCTCTTTTCACTGGATCCTTCAGCCATACTGAACTTTCAGCTCCTCAGAGCTGCTTTCAAGGCTTTGCACACATTGTTCTCTTGTATTGGTATGCTCTCTTCTTTCTCGTAGTTTCTTCACTTGGCCAATATGTCCTAATCCTTTAGTTCTGTCCTTCAAGTCACCTTCATATCTCAAGACCAGGTAAGATTTCTTTGCTATATAAGGTTTTATAGCAGCCTGTACTTTTTGTCTTAATATTTGTTATGCTTATAACTACTTTAATAACTTTGTCTCTCATCAGATTGGCAACTGTGTGTGATTACCATGCTGGTCTTATTCACCACTATTGCCCCAAGCCCCCTATCATAGTTAACCTGGTACATAATGGCTTCCTGATAAATTATTGAAGTCTAAAGCAGAAGCAACACCAATCATCAAAATTTTTTGAGCACCTGTTATGCATCAGTTACTGGCTCTGGGGGTACAAGAGTGAACAAAGACAAGATTCCTGCTTTCATAAAGTTTGTAATCTTATGGGAAGCATGCCCACCCCAGACTAATGGACTGAAATTAAAAAGGCAAGTAACTACTTTTGGCAACTCACTATAGCCACATAGTTAGAATGGGAGAAGAGGAAAATTTCCCCCAAAACAGGAAATTCTGTTCTCAGAAGCAGAAAGTGTTAACTGGGAAGATAGAAAAATAATATCTACCAGAAGGTACATAAGAAATGTAGCTGCCCAACCATTTGTTTAAAAACAAACCCAACCAAATAGAAAACTTTAAAACATAAAACCATAAAACGCACAGCCTTAAGAACTGAAAGATAAACCAAAGCCTGGCAAAGTGGCACATTCTAGTTGTAATTAAGTATTAAATGATATTTGGTTTTGTTCTTTTTTCCCATTGATTTTGAGCAGCTAAAGGAGAACATTGAGCAGTTCTTCACCAAATTCGTGGATGAGGGGAAAGCCACTGTTCGGTTAAAGGAGCCTCCTGTGGATATCTGTCTAAGTAAGGTATGATATTAAAAACAATGGGTTGGTTGGTTGGCTGTATTTTTTTAAATAAGAAGGTATTTGAGCACCCTGATATCGCACATAGTTGCCTAGGGACAGACTGTTGCAGATGTGTTTGAAGAAGTGACGGCAGTCTCTCAGGAGTGCTTGTGTAGCTCTAAAAGGCCAGAGTCGGCCTTGGTAAAGCTGCCCAGGATGGGGAGAAAAACTGTCCCCCATCCTGGTTTGCTTCTGTGTCCAAAACAGAGCCTTAGGGTGTTCTTAAACTGGAACTCTAAGGCAAGTGGCCAGGGTCTACATTTTGCCAGTGAAATTACATGTTACAAATCTTAAGTGTAAAAAAGGGTAAAATACAATTAGAACCTTGCTCAAGAGTATTTTATTTACTATAATTATTTTTTAAAATAAACCATTGAAATTTAAAAAGTGTTTTTTTGCCCTATTTCCCCTTATTTGTTTTCCCCTTTCCTAGAGGGTAGGAGTAATATTTTGTTCAACCTTGCATTACCCTTAACTCCAAGCAAAATGTTTTGCAAACATTAAAAGCTTGACTTTTTGAAGTATTTGTGTTGAATGGAATCATTTAATCCTACCTCCTCCTGTTCTTGTGATTTTTTTTTCTCTTGATGTTCAGCCTATCCTTCCACTAACTCCTTCCTTCTACCTAAAAACAGGCTGAGGTCTTACCAATTAAAAAAATAGGAAAAACAAATTTCTGGAAATACAGGCTAAATCTAGTGCCTCCACCTTATGATCTCTTTTGATCTTTACTTTCACTAGTATATTCAAAACACTGCCTGAAAGGTCAGTGATTTCCTTTCTATTGCCAATCACATTGCCATTTTATTCTCATCTTTTTTAGCTTTGTAGAATTTGACACTGGTGACCACTCTCTTAATAAAACTTTCCTTTCTTGGCATCTGTGACAAGGCACTCTCCTGATTTACCTTTGGTTTTTGCAGCCATTCCTTTGTCTCCTGTCTCTGGTAGCCTTTTCCCTGTCTCCAAAATAAAGGCTTCATTCCAGCTCTCTGCCGTACCTGCCTTCCATTCCCATAGTTCAAACCTTATTGTGTGTAACTCCCAAGTTGGTACACCCTACTGGACCTACTTGATCCAGGTCTGCAGATTTTCCTCACTCCACTTCACTGTATATACTGCTGCCAAAGTAATATTTATCTCTTATGTAATTCTCACGCTCAAAATTCTTCAGTGATTTCCCACAGCCTGATCATTCTGTCTTCCTTACCTTGACATCAAGCTCATATATAATCTATCCCCATGCTGTATTTCTAATCTTTTACTCTACAAAGCTCCTACATTCCAACCAAATAGGATCTACTTCATTTCCCACACTTGCCGAAAGTTCACTATTCTTTCACACATTGACTTTAGGAAGTCCTAAAGTACCCTGTCACATATTAGTCATTTTTATTGATGACTTAGTTCACATACCACTTGATGAGTGATTTCTCTGTTCAGCTGGAAACAAACTCACTTGCTTTTGACATTTTCTGGCACTGTTGACAGTGCCATTTAGCCCTGCTTTTGACAGACAGGGCCATGGCTTTTCACAATTTCTGTGAAATCGTTATGAATGGCACCCCTGAACATTTTACAGTGCACTGGGCTGTCTCAGCCTATTTGAGAGGCACTGGAGGTTTGGGTGAGTTCATCTTAAACCCAAATCTCAAGTGGAATCTTTTCATGCCTTCCTATCTTATTTTATACTCTTATGATTCCCCTTTGAATAGTTTTATTTAGTGTGTACCAACTTTTTTTAAAAAAACTTAACGTGTTTTGTATCTATATTGAAATTTAGTCAGAATACTAAAAAATTTATCTTTTACAGCCATTTTCAACAAATGATTGCATCATTTGCATATATAACTTTACAGAATTTATTATAGGATGAATTAACCTGCATACATTATCTAAAATAGAATTTATAATTGTACAATTTTTATCTTTTTAGGCCAATTCCAGCAGTTTAAAGAGCTTCCTTTCAGCTGTGAGACTGGCTAATAGAGGCTGTGATATTGAGGCACCACTTTCACCCCTTGCACCAGTGAAGACTTCAGAATTTGAAAAATTTAAAACTAAAATGGTTATTACATCCAAAAAGGACTACCCTTTAAGCAAGAACTTCCCATATTACCTGGAACAACTTCAGGCTTCTTATTGTGGTTTTGTCCGAGTTGATATGCGTATGCTTTGCTTAAAAAACCTTAAGAAATTAGACTTGAGTCACAACCATATTAAAAAGCTTCCAGCTACAATTGGAGACCTCATCCACCTACAAGAACTTAACCTGAATGACAATCACTTGGAGTCATTTAGTGTAGCACTGTGTCAATCTACACTCCAGAAATCACTTCGGAGTTTGGATCTCAGCAAGAACAAAATTAAGGCACTCCCTGTGCAGTTTTGCCAGCTTCGTGAACTTACAGAGTTAAAACTTGATGATAATGAATTGATTCGATTTCCTTTCAAAATAGGACAGTTGACAAACCTGCGATTTTTGTCAGCAGCTCGAAATAAGCTTCCATTTTTGCCTTGTGAATTTAAAAATTTATCCCTTGAGTACTTGGACCTTTATGGAAATACTTTTGAACAACCAGAAGTTCTTCCAGTTATAGTGCTGCAAACACCATTAACTTTATTGGAATCTTCTGCACGAACCATATTATATAATAGGTAAGACTTGAATAGTCATAAAGTATGGTATTTTTGATAGCATCCTAATGTTCTCATCATCCTCAGACTAATAGTAAGTCTTTAACCATAGTTTACGATGCTGCACATGATCTGACACTTTGCTATGGTGGCCTTACCTCTGCTTGGGATGCTTTTCCTCTGGAAAATCTCATAGCTCACTTTCTTACTTCATTGAGTTTCCTGCCCAAGAGGCACCCCAGAAAGGCCTTTCCTGAATACCTATCTAAAGTTTTATCCCCTGCCCCCTTACATTGCTTTTTTTTTCCTCTCTCTCTCTCTTGGTCATAGGATGTATTACCTGGCATTACCTTTTTTTCAACATTTGTTTTCTGTCAGCTTTACCCACTAGACTGTAAGATCCATGAAGGCATGGACTTTGTCTTATTCTCCACTATTTCCCTAGTGTCTAAAATGTGGTATCCCCTACTCTTGCTATATATTAGGCATTAATAAATACGTGATTGAATGAATGGCATTGTTTTTAAAACTATGGTCTCCTGACCAGCAGCACCAGGATAGCGTAGGAACTTGTTAGAGATGCAAGTTCTTAAACTCCACCCCAGAGCTACTGAATCAGAAAGTCTGAGGGTAAGAACCAGTTATCTGTGTGTTAATAAGTCCTCTGGGTATGTCTGATGCACTTTTAATTTTGAGAACTCCCATCTGGCATAGTGTGGTGAAGTATGGTCTTTGGAGTCAGACTTAGGTTTGATTCCTGGCTTTACCCCTAATGGCTTTAGCAAGTTATTTAACCTCTTTGATTCAGTGTTCTCATCTGTGGAACAGTTGTGAAGATATTGAGATAATGTAATGCCAAAGCATTTGGCATATAGTAGGACTCAGTAGCTATTGGTTCTCTTCCCTTTGTTTTTGTGCACTAGCTGAAGTTTGTTTCATGAGACACTGAACTCCATGTATTCATTTTTGTTCATGCTTCTTTCATTATTGAGTGCCTATAAAATGGTAGAAAGACCATATTTCAAAGAAGAGATTCTTAATCTTTTTTTTTTTTTTGGTGGGATAGAGGCCCTTTAAAAATAAAAACAACTGGTCAAAATTATGGGCCTAGAAAAATGCACACATGAGTACACACAAAATTTTGCGTGCAACTTTATAATGTTCATGGACCACGCCAAAATCCAGTCCAATCCTCCCACCTCACTATCCATAGCTTAAGAATTCTTATTTTAAAGCAGTGGTTCTCAAACTTTACTTCACATTTGGAATTACCTCAGGAGCTTTTAAAAATTCTGATGATTAGTTTGCACCCTAGACATTAAATTAGAATGTCTGAGAGTAGGATCCAGTATTTAAGTCCCGGGTGATTCTGTGTACAGCTAGCTATGATTAAGCATAGACATAACTACTTCACACCAGTGCTTCTCAAACTTAAATGTGCATTCAGATCACCTGGGCGTCTTGTTAGCAGATTGTTTCAGGGGTCTAGGCTGGAGATCCTGCATTTCAAACAAGCTTCCTAGTGGGGCTGAGGCTACTAATCCTGAATCACACTTTGAATACTAAGACTCTAAAAGTAAGGACTCACTATTGTTAAAATTTGAGAGTGCATCAGAATCACGCTTATTGAAATAAGTGGTTATTGAAGCAGATTGCTGCCCTGCCTGGTGTGGATCAGTGGATTGAGCACCAGCCTGCGAACCAAAGGGTGCAGGTTCGATTCCCAGTCAGGGCACTGCCTGGGTTGCGGGTCAGGTCCCCAGTTAGCGGGTGTGTGAGAGGCAACCATGCATTGATGTTTCTCTCTCTCTCTCTTTTCTCCCTCCCTTCCCTTCTGTCTAAAAATAAAATTAATGAAATCTTTAAAAAAAAATAAAAATAGCAGATTGCTGATTTTTTATTCATTAAATTTGGAGTGAAGAAGTTGCGTCTCTAACTAGTTCTGAAGAGATGCTGATACTGCTGGTCAGAGACCACACTTTGAGAACCACTGGTTTAAGGCATTGACTCTTAATTAGGAATTAAAAGTTACCAGCTAAATGACAATACATGTAAGTGCCTAGAACAGTGCCTGGCTCATAATAGGTCTCAATAAATATTTAACATTTACTTATATTTATTATAATAATACATGTAATTTGCTTATCTGTCAGTTAAAAATCAATGTTATCATTAGCTGTGGAGGAGCTTTTAAATAGTATAGATAAGAAATATAAATTCTTAGATTCTACCTCAGACCAGCTAGTTCAGAGTTGCCAGAGATGGGCCTCTATTGTATGTTACATTTTTTTTAATTTCCAGAGGTGATACTGATGATTCAGGGTTAAGACCACTGATTTGAGGGAACTCTAAATGGTATCTTTTGGTAATGAGTTGCTTCTGATCTCATCTTAGGCTTTCTTTGACATATTCAAGTTTGAAAATTATGTCCAAGCCCTGGCTGGTGTGGCTCAGTGGATTGAGTGCTGGTCTGCGAACCAAAAGGTTGCCAGTTTGATTCTCATTTAGGGCACATGCCTGAGTTGCGGGGCAGGTCCCCAGTTGGGGGTGTGCAAGAGGCAACCGATATATCTCTCACACATCGATATTTCCGCCCCTTTCTTTCTCCCTCCCTTCCCCTCTCTAAAAATGTATAAATAAAATCTTTTAAAAAAGAAAATTATGTCCAAGTTAGAAATATTACAAATGATTTCCATTTTCTTCAGAGACCATGACCAGTTGGATAGATGATTAAAAAAAATACAGACTGACATCCACCATGGAAAAGTGCAGAGCTAGAAGGAAAAAAATAAATTATCAAAATGTGATGCAGACTTATGATCAAGGAATTCATCATCACTACACAGTATTATATGAAATGTTAAAGGGTCTTCTTTAAAAAGAAGATCAAAAATATGAACAATAAAATGGCAATAAATACATGTCTATCAACAATTGAATCTAAAAACAAAATAAACAAACAAGCAGACCAGAATCATAGATACAGAGAACATTTCGATGGTCACCAGATGGGATGGGAGTTGGGGAGATGAAAGAGAAAGGTGAAGGGATTAAGAAGTGAAAGTTGGTGGTTACAGAATAGTCATGGGGATGGAAAGTACAGAACAGGGAATAGAGTAGCCAAAGAACATAAATGCAGAACCTGTGGACCTGGACAACGGCGTGGAGATTGCCTGTGGGAATTTGGGGGAAGCAGGGCAAAGGAGAAAAATTGGGACAACTGTTATAACATAAGCAAAATGTAATTTAAAAAAAACAAAATATGATATAATAGGGCAGAAAAATAATTTAGTGCTGAATGGTTGAGCATTGTATTTATACTGTTTTTTTAAACTTAGTCTCTTAATATTGTTACTAAAATATAATTTTGCATGTTTCACTAACCTTTACTAAAGTATAATTTTGCATGTTTTCAGCTCTCTTAAAAAGAATATAAGCCCAAAGCCATGAAAATAATACCTATTATCTATCTGTTGGTAAATTGTTTTAACTACTAGTTATAAAGTTACGGTCTATTAGAAAAATATGTGGAGATTTAAATTATGTCTCAGTTTTTAACTGTTAGCTGTTTCCTTAGACTACAACCAATAGCTGGAAGAGATTAATGTAAAATATGTGGTAGACACTTCCTGGCACAGTTTTTAAAAATTGTTACACAAGCAGTGAATTAGTATATGTGAAAAAATATTAGTATATGTGAAAAAATTAGTATATGTGAAAAAATTGCCTGCCCACTGCCCAAATCCCATACAAAAAGTAAATCACTATTTTTTATTTGATGTTCATCTTTTCAGACTTTTCTAAAGGGATTTTAAACCCCAAGTTGGTTTTATTTGTTTATTGAAAAAGACCTAAATATCTGTTATATGCTAGCCTGGGCTAGGGACTATAAAAATAGCTGTGTATGGGAGACTAAGTGCGTGGAGCATGGTTGCTTTTAGGGGGAAGGAGTTGGGCACTGGGCAGGCAATCTCAAGAGTCTGTCTCTGAGTTTTGTGTAGATGAGGGCAGTCACTTAGCCTTGGTTTTAATTGCATTGGGCATCACTCAAGCTTCAAGCAGGAGGGTGAATGATTTAAGCAAGGTGAGGGCAACCTCATTTAGCGAGTAAAGTAAAACTAATGCCCCAAACAACATGTTTTAAATTTGTTTTACACAATTAAAAATTTCCTTTGAATAATCGATACCTAGGAGAGCATATGGGTTTATTTAAATGTTTCTTCACAGGTAGAACTCCTTAATTCTCCCATTACCATCATGAGAATTATATGACAGAGCTATAGATTTAACTTACCATGTTACACTGGTCATACAGTATAATTATATAAAGGACAGATGACTCATTCTTTTCAATGGGTTATATTATTAAGTGGCCGCGCTAAAAGATACTTTAATGGAGTGGTATAGATCCTCTTTGGTTTCCAATAAGTCAGTTTGGAATATTATGTGTTTTGGAATATTTTCCCCATTACCCAGTTTGTAAGATAAAACAATATACTGAGTCATTTAATTAATAACTTTTTTCATGGTTATAATTCAGTGCTCAATAATTCATATCCTAATACATTTTAAAAATATTTTTAAATATTTTTTTCCAATAGGATTCCATATGGCTCTCATATCATTCCTTTCCATCTTTGCCAAGATTTGGATACTGCAAAAACCTGTGTTTGTGGAAGATTTTGTCTAAGCTGTTTTATTCAGGGAACGACGACCATGAATCTACATTCTGTTGCTCACACTGTGGTCTTAGTAGATAATATGGGCGGCACTGAAGCACCTGTTATCTCTTACTTCTGTTCTCTATCCTGTTATGTAAATTCCTGTGATATGTTCAAATAATAGATGATACCACAAAAAGAAATTCTGTTTACTTACAGATCACTTCGGGATTCATTTATGGTTTCAGAGTTAAGTTGGAGAAAGGGAAGCTTGTTTGTATACACGCTTGAGGGGAAGAATGTGTTACTCTTCACATTTTCAATAATGTAACTGTAAAATCTTAGCATCATTAAAACCTAATTGTTATTGTGGGGTGAACTTTTATCAGTTTATTGCATTTTTTGTTGACTTTAACTTAAGAGTTTCCAGAAAGGGTTGTGGGGTTATCTTTTAATGTTAGATAGTGATCCCAATCACTTTGGTCATTGAATTTTTTTTTTTCCATTTCAAATAAAGAAGTTGACTTTATGCATGCAGAACATATTCCTTGGAGAACTAATATGGTCTAAATTACAGTGAAAACTTTTTGGAATGAAATTGCATGTAAGTTTTTAAGCATACCACCTTTTGTATTTTTAGGTGTATTCTACAAATGGAATTTTACATTCACTAAGCATAAAATAGGAATTGCTTCGGGAAAGACTTCGGCTTTTTAAGTTCTATAATGTTAATCACATAATCTTGTATTTCTAAGGTTTTTTTGGGGGCAGTCGAACAAGGTTTTAGTTGGGCAAGAGCAGAAAATTGTTACATTTTACTGACATTCTATATTATTTGAGGGCTCTTCTTCTGTTTATTAAGTTTTTTAATTCAAAAAGTGGTGGCAGTACTCCAGCTAAGGATGAGAATTTGAACTAGGGCAGAGGATATAGAAAAATAACAAACTTGAAACAGTCATGTAAAATGGCATCAGTAGGACAGTTCCTTCTGTTCTTTCCCACTGCCCTTTAAATCAGCCTCTCCTAGATCATTGTAATAAACTCACAACTGGTTTCCAAGAACAAAGGAGGGTAGAGAGTAAGTTACCGGAGAAACCCACCCCCCCAGCATATATATATTATTGCTGCTTTGGGGCTTGAAGTTAAGAGGTACAGTCTACAAAGGGACCCCCAATAAAACCTGAATTATCTGGAGGGCAGGCCCCTTATAGTACAGGCTTCCCCTGCTAAGTATTTTAAGAACCCATCTATATCAATTGGTGGTGGTGTGAGAGACTGTGCCTAGGCTCCAGCGTTTTTGTTTTTTGAAGACATGTTTGCCCATTTCATGATGTATGATTTAGGACCCCCACCTGCCCACACCAAGCTGTTTGCAGTTTTTGACCAAAAATGACATGACCCCAATGCCCCACCCTTCCTATTCACCCCAAACAACTTTTTTGTTTCCATGGGTGGAAAAGTTCCTCAGAGGGAAACATTTTGTCATTGTGGAAGAGGTGGAACAAAAAAAGCAGCACAAAAATGCATCAAAATCGACAAGTTCAGACTTTTGAGCAGTGGGAAAAACACCTCAAAAGGTGAATTGCATCAAATGGAGAGTACTTTGAAGGTGACTGAAATTTAAACGTAAAAAAATACACAATTTTTTATAAATAAATTCCATTTTGGGGGGGTCTTCTTTGTATACAAGACTATTTCTTATGACTTAAGTAACTTCCATTGTCTTCCTGAAGTATTTATCTGGGGCATTTTTTCTTTTCCAAAAATACGAATATTCTCGAGCAGATATCGTTTTAAGTTTCTATTAAAACTTTATGTATATCAAGTCTAAAAGTTTCTTCTCCAACCTGATTGAGAGATAAGGAATCGGTCCATAGCAGTAATTCTTTGGACAACCTTAAATTTATATTGCTAGTGATTAAATTCTTCCTGCAAAATCCCTGTATTATTTCGTTTATTTTTTTAAAATCATATATAATGTAAACATGATTTAATAAAAAAGGCTGAGATTTATCTGGTACCTACTTTGTTCCAGGTGAGTATTTTACTCAGTCATCCCAAATCACCCTGTGAGGGGAAGTACCATGAACCTAGATCAGATTTTAGGCCCAGGCTTTATACTGCCTCCTTGAGTTAATTCGCTTTGGTCTCTAAAACCAAATCTGTAATTAAGTATCAGGATTTTGTAAACTAAATTGGTGAGGGATTGCCTGTAAATATAAAACCACATTAAAATATGATTCTTTAAAGTTATTTATGGAATATTTAAAATTTGTAAATACCTGATTTTTATGTTCTTGTAGAACACTAATTAAAAAATGCAGATATAATAGTCAATGTTGCGAATAAGCAGTATCGGTTGCTCCTACACCCTAGCCCTTTGCCTATCTTACTCATCTACAAGCCCTCCCCCTGTAAATACCATAGCTGACCTAAAATTCATACATAAAAACAAAATTCTAATTCTTGTGGAACTAAGTTTAATAATTTGAGAAGATTCACTTATAAAATCATTTATTTACTTAATTAATAACCACCATTAAGCATGCAGTTCTATTTATATTAAAAAAAAACAAATGGTATGAGTTGAGAATATCGCTGAATTTATTTTCATGCAGGTAAATTTTCTACTGCTTCAACATTTTCGTTTTAAAAATAAAAGAACAAAAGAATCCCAAAGCTTAGAACTGGATCACTTGGCCCTTTCTCTTCTTATCTCCTCCCAGTTCAAAATGCTTGCATCTCTTAATGGCCAGCATCCTCTTGGATCTGCAGTTAGGCTCAACACATTCAAGCCTCAGCACAATCTTCTTTGTCGTTTTAGCCTTCTTCCGGAAAATCGGCTTGGTCTGCCCACCGTAGCCACTCTGCTTCCGATCATAGCGCCTTTTTCCCTGGGCATACAGGGAATCCTTGCCCTTCTTATACTGGGTCACTTTGTGAGGCTGGTGCTTTCCGCACTTCTTACAGAAAGTCCGTCGGGTTTTGGGCACGTTGACCATCTTTGCAGTAAAGCTGTCTACACAATGAAAATTGTGGTAAGATATTTAAACTACAGTTAAACACCGTGAAGAGTATTAGTACGTTATAGGTACTTATAGGAACATAACAATAATGTATAAATCCACCCACTACTCATTTTTCATGAGTAAATGCGCATACACATGTACACCTTTTGGGAATGCTTAAATCACTGAAGCACTTCTATAATGAGACGAAAAACAGCAAGAACAGCACAGAGTTCCCTGTATAAAGTGGGGGCTTAATTGACGGTGGCTCTCAAAAGAAAAGCCTGGCGATGTTTAATTTTCTTTCGTAGAGGCCAAGGCTAGCGTTTCTTTTGGACTCCTTCCCGCACCCACTTCCTCGATGTTCTAGATCCTGGGCATACCAAGTTCCGTGCGCGATGAAGTAGCTACTGCGACGGCCCGCCCCCGTTCCTTCTGCGAGAAACGCAGAAGTCTGGTTTCACTTTTCCCTTCCGAAGCCCCGTGCACGGTCACCCCTCGGCCGCCCTGAAGGCTGACGTGTCCTTAACAAATGCCTCCCGGCCCAGCAGCGCCATGCGTGAGTCCCTTTCCTGAGGCAGAAGCCCGTTTCTTGAACTCTACTCAGCCAAAGCAGTGGGTCTCGCCCTCCCTTTCTTACCAGGCCTAATCCATCCCCGGGTTCTAAGCACTGGAGGTTCCCGTGGGGACCCCTACGGTCGAGACGTTAGCTTACCGGGAACCTCGGAGCCCACAATCTTAGCCTCGCTCCGCTCGCGCTTAACAGGAAAGGGAGGAAGCGGGCGGAAGTAGGAACCAAGCCTTGAGTGACAGTGCCACGGACCAATAGGCAGCGGGCAGCGGCAGCCGGGCACCTCTGCACGTGTCGTGGAAGCGCCAACCAACGGCCCAAGGGGCGGGCCCGAGGGGTGTGGGCCAGAGGGCCGCGGTGCTCCGCGGGCCAGTAGCGGGTTGTCAGAGTGGTCGCCGCGGGAGTGGGGCGAGGCTGCGTCGCTTGGTCTTGGCGGTCTGGGGCCCGCGTAAGGATGAGAGCACAGAGGACGCAGGGCCGCTGGAGGCGCAGGTAACGAAGCTGGGGTACGGTGGGGCCGCGGTGGAGCTTCTTCCGAGACTCGTGCTAAATGGAGAGGACCGAGGCGACTCCGAGCCCCGGCTCCTAGCGGCGGGGCCGCTGCCTGAGCTGCAGCTGCCGGGCGAAGATGCGTGGAGCCCCGGCAGCACGGTGAAGCTGAGAGCCTTCGGGCCTCAGGACTTCTGGGGCCCGGAAAGATTTAGCGAGGGCAGCCGCGGGGGCCAGTTCCGACTGCTACAGGCCAGGGCGACGACCGCCGCCCGCCCGCCCCTTCCGTGCAGAAGCCGCTAGCTCCTTTCCACACCCTCCTGCCCGCGCTCCCGGCCCTGGAGACCATGAGGTTCCGTATCTACAAGCGGAAAGTGCTGATCCTGGCGCTCTTGTTGGCCGCCTGCGGCTTCGTTCTCTGGAGCAGCAATGGGCGACAAAGGAAGAACGAGGCCCTCGCCCCGCCGCTGCTGGACGCCGACCCCGCGCGTGCTGTGGGTGGCCGGGGCGGGGACCATCCCCCAGTGTCCGTGGGCATCCGTCGGGTCTCCAACGAGTCGGCGGCCCCGTTGGTCGCGGCGGCCCCGCAGCCTGAGGCCGACAACTTGACGCTGCGGTACCGGTCCCTGGTGTACCAGCTGAACTTTGACCAGACGCTGAGGAATGTAGATAAGGCCGGCTCCTGGGCCCCCCGAGACCTGGTGCTGGTGGTCCAGGTACATAACCGGCCTGATTACCTCAAACTGCTGCTGGACTCACTTCGAAAAGCCCAGGGCATTGACAACGTCCTCGTCATCTTTAGCCATGACTTCTGGTCGACTGAGATCAATCAGCTGATAGCTGGAGTGGATTTCTGTCCGGTTCTGCAGGTGTTCTTTCCTTTCAGCATTCAGTTGTACCCCAACGAGTTTCCAGGCAGTGACCCTAGAGATTGCCCAAGAGATCTGGAGAAGAATGCAGCTTTGAAGAGGGGATGCATTAATGCTGAGTATCCTGACTCCTTTGGCCATTATAGAGAGGCCAAGTTCTCCCAAACCAAACACCATTGGTGGTGGAAGCTGCATTTTGTATGGGAAAGGGTCAAAGTTCTTCGAGACTATGCTGGCCTCATACTTTTCCTAGAGGAGGATCACTACTTAGCACCAGACTTTTACCATGTCTTCAAAAAGATGTGGAAATTAAAGCAACAAGAATGTCCTGAGTGTGACGTTCTTTCTCTGGGAACCTATACTGCCAGTCGAAGTTTCTCTGGCATTGCTGACAAGGTAGATGTGAAAACTTGGAAATCCACAGAGCACAATATGGGTCTAGCCTTGACCCGGGATGCATATCAGAAGCTGATAGACTGCACAGACACTTTCTGTACTTATGATGATTATAACTGGGACTGGACTCTTCAATATTTGACTGTATCTTGTCTTCCAAAATTCTGGAAAGTGCTGGTTCCTCAGGTACCAAGGATTTTTCATGCTGGAGACTGTGGTATGCATCACAAGAAAACCTGTAGACCATCAACCCAGAGTGCCCAAATTGAGTCACTCTTAAATAGTAACAAACAATACATGTTTCCAGAAACTCTAAGTATCAGTGAAAAGTTCATGGCAGCCATTTCCCCACCTAGGAAAAATGGAGGGTGGGGAGATATTAGAGACCATGAACTTTGTAAAAGCTATAGAAGACTGCAGTGAAAAAAAAAAAATCACAATTACAAAAGCAAAAGTGACAGTCTTCTATTTTTGATATTTGTCCCAACAGGACAGACAGTTGAATAAAAGTTTAGGGATTGGTTTCTGCTTTAATACAGAAAAATTCTTGTAAAAGGTGTCCAGTTATAGTAATCATTTTCCTTTATGTCTGATTAAGATTTAAAACACAAGTTTTCATTTTGGGAGTTGGGTTTTAAAGCTTAGTCTGTATCTGTTAAACGTAATCATTACTGTGAGAGAAGGGAAATTTTATTTAAATTACATCTATTAATCTTTTTACCTGGAACTTTGTATACGTTTCCATTTTCAAATTTATTTAAAATTGTCATAGCAGTAAAAAGTATTACAATGAAATTGTTAAGTATTAATGGAACAAGCCCAGTTTCACTCTCCACTCAGTTACTAGGAAAGGATTGCTTCACTGGTTTTATAATTCAAAAGTTATGTTTGTTAAACACCCTGTCAAAACAGTCAATTTAAATATTACAGATTCCTGTATTATTGTGTTAAGATTTGCCTGTGCTTTGGAACCTTCATAGAACACACTTTCTTTTGGAATGTATTTGATAAGAAAATTTTAACACTGTTTTCACCTCAATGTAGAAATACAGTGGTTTTCTTTTTTTTTTTCTTTAAGTGCTGCCAAAATAAAATAATCACTTTTGCATAAAGAGGTTCCTAATCGTTTTGCAGAATAAATTTTGTGCACTCTTTATACCAAAATTCAGTAAAGAATTCTAGAAGTTTTAAAGTTAGCATTACATCTTCCTGTTTACTATTTGTACATTATATAACTGAATTTGAAATAAAGAAAACCCAGCTCTTGACAATGCATTCTCTTTGGAAGAAACTGGCTTTGAAATTAGCCAGGCATAGATAATGAACAATAAAAAGCTGCTGTGTAAGTGAAATACAGCCAGAAATAATACAAAGTTCAGTCATGCCAAAGTGAAACATGTTCTAGTGCCAGCTTTATTTTAACTGAAATACTTTTCTTTTTTAAAGGATTTTATTTATTTATTTTTAGAGAGGGGAAGGCGGTGGGGGGAGAAACATCAGTGTGTGGTTGCCTCTCGTGCATCCCCCACTGGGGACCCGGCCGCAACCCAAGCATGTGTACTGACTGGGAATCAAACTGGTGACCCTTTGGTTCTTAGGCCCACACTCAGTCCACTAAGCCACACCAGCCAGGGCTAACTGAAATACTTTTTTAAAGGACACAGTAAATAATAGAAACAAGTTTAAAATTTATTCCACATTTAACTTAGAAGTTTTCATTAACAGTATACAATTCCATTCAACCAAAAATTACTCAGACTAATTTCTGTGTAGATATTACAATTAGTCATTTTAATATACAAAAATTATTAAGTAGAATTTCAAAATTATTGCAGCAAATTAAGCATCATATTATGGTTGAAAAACGCATCTGGTCATCTAAGGTGGGCCAAATAGTTCTCTTGTTTTATGAGTGAGCTACACTGATACTACCTTCAGCCCAGTCTAGTTAACAGATTTTATTAGGATTATAAATGTAAATCGGGATGAGTTGCCAGGCTTTGTACCAGCTTTTGATACTCTGATCTGACCTCCCCAGTTCAAAGGATTAAAGATACTGGTAATTTCCAGGACTAAGGCAGGCCAGATGTTTGAATTGGTAGCTGTTTTTGGAACAAATACATCAGCTCATGGTCTTTGGGGTCAGAGATTAGGTCAACAGATAATCTTTCTACATTTTAATTCATGCTGTCTTAAAAATTTCTGTGAGGAAAAAAATCTAGTAGGATATTCTTTTGACCTCAAATAAAAATACTATTCCACAAAATAAGAGCCACAGATACACTGCTGCTGCCCTCTTTTAGGTGTCATAGAGGAAATTGACTAGAAAACATTATGTTGTCTTCATGTAATGATAATTCTTCTGTGAGAGCAAATTCCCAGATTTCTTAGTTTTCCTGTTCTAAAATTCAGAAATGTATTCTATAAAACCAAGAGGTGTTTTAATATGTAACAGTAACTTCTAAAAAAACTCTTTAGCCCTGGCTGGTGTGGCTCAGTGGACTGAGTGCCAGCCTGTGAACCAAAGAGTCACTGGGTAAATTCCCAGGCAAGGCAAATGCCAGGTCCCCAGTGGGGGCATGTGAGAGGTAACCATACATTGATGTTTCCCTCCCTTTCTTCCTCCCCCTATCTCTAATAAATAAAATCTTTTAAAAATATTTTTAGATACTGAATTTTCAAACTCATTACTAAATAACCTGTATGATATGTGTACATATATATACACACACACATAATTCATATATGCATATATATATGGATGTGTATATATGTGTATAACTTTTTCTGTGACAGGTGAGACAAGTAAAATACAGTATGGAAGCAAAAATACTAAATTTCATTCAGTGTATTTGTATTATAATTGTTTGAATTATTACTATTGGTTAGTGAAGTTCTTTCATCTCTAAGAATACTTTAAGCATAAATACCTCCAATTAGTGAAACTTCTAAAGTTTTGAGATTCTGCCCCCCTACACTTATATTTCTAGTTACATGCATGAGAATTATTTTGTGACAGACACATCTTAGTGACTATTTTGAAACTTTATTAAAGTAATGATAAAAAAGCCAAAAACAACACAGAAGTATATAATACAGGTTGTATTAAAACCAAATGTTTAACTCTCATTAGAAAGAATATACATCTATCAGAGGAATCACAAAACTTAAAGAAATTGTATATAAACTATATGTGAAAAAAAATCTCATTTTTCCCATTAGAATCAAAATCGCAAATTTTAATTTCTTGAATATCTTCAGTTTTAAGAGTGAACAGAGAAGTTATTTTAAACCCAAAATATACTTTCTAGAATATCTTTGGTTTTAAGATAGTAGTTAACAGAAATAGAATTTATAGTAAGTCCAAAATTTTTTTACTCTTAACCTTAAATTCTAAAATTATATAGAATTAATCCAAGTCATATAGCAAGGAATTCTGAAAACTCAATGCACAATTAGTCACATGATCTTTAATAATCTGCACACTACCATCCTGCATATTGGTTTCTTTTATGTTGTCAAAGCCAGGTACATTGTGAACTGTTAATTCTTTCTCTTCAGTCACTACCAGTTCTTTTAAATTATCTTTCTCTTCATTTGAGTAAACAGCACTTTTTTCTTTTAAAAATTCAGGTTCCATTTTTGACTCAGGTTGCTGAGACTTTCCAAATAGAATTTGGGAAACATCAAGAGACTCTTGTTGCAAGTATTCGGTGGAACCACAGCTGTCTATTTCTAGTACTTTAACTGTTATACATGAATCAGAATCATTTGTTGAGGTGGTAGGATGTTTTATATTTTCTTTTTCAATGAGATGACTTCCTTCATTGTCCCTTTCTTCCTTCTTATGCTGCTCGGAGTTACTACATTCTTGCAACTATGTCAAGAGAAACAACAAATTAATAATCCTTTGAAACAAATAGAAAATCAAACTGTAGTATCATCTGGAAAAAAATTTTTTAAGTTGTGAGGGAATAACCAACCCTTGCAGACCGCCAGGCAGACTTCTTCCTCCTCAAAGTTATCCTCCAAATGCCGCCATTTATTGACAATGCAAACAATGCAAAACTGGCATTCTGATTAAATTCTTTCAATGACTTATCTACCTCAGGATAAAAGAATCCTGTCCTATGAACCCTTTAAGCAGTTTCTATTTAAGAGAGGAAGGGCAAGAAAGTGAGAGAAACACTGATATGTTGTTCAATCTATTTATCAATCATTGTTGATTCTTCTATGTGCCCTGACAGGGGACTGAACCCACAACCTTGGTGAATCCAGACATGGTCTAATCAATTTAGCTGCCCGGCCGGGGCTTAGCAGTCATTCTTACAAGGGCATTCTTGAATTTCTTGAATTTTGTTGAATCTCTGTGATTCTTCAGAGCCACTGTCTCCCCAGTTCATACATGCCATTTGTGCTAGTTAAATTATTTCTGCATCCAATAATGAAGTCTTTATAAAAATAACCAAACAAGATTTAACTAGAAAAAAGGAACAAACTGTATGACATGGTCTGAGACTTAAAAAGATTTTTTGTCCTTGGACTGACTTCCCAAATGTCAGTTTTTCTCTATACCTTATTTGACAGTTATTTTGGGGTTAACTGATATAATATTTTCAGAAAATGAATTGCAGAGTATTTAGCACATATTAAAATGCATACCAAAACAAAGTGTTTATTCCTCTTCCCGGCCATTATTTACATTTAGCTTCAAGTTATGGCATCAAGAATTGTTATTCGCCCTGGCTGGTGTGGCTCAGTGGATTGAGTGCCAGCCTGTGAACCAAAGGGTCGCGTGTGTTCAATTCCCAGTCACAGCACATGCCTGAGATGCAGGCGAGGCCCCCAATAGGGGGCTCATGAGAGGCAACTGCACATTGATGTTTCCCTCCCTTCTCCCCTCTCTAAAAATAAAGAATTAAGTTATTCATTAGGCTTTAACCTTGTCCTAAGAAACTTCTACAAAGCCTACCGAAATCCTTACCTTTGCCTGAATTTGAATCTTGCTATCAGTAACCTGAAGGACTTCAATTAAAGGTGGGGTTAGGGGCACTTTCTGTTGGAATGGAGAGCTCAGGGCATCTTCAAGAAATTCGTTAACATTTTCTTCATTTACAAATAACCTTTCCTAAAATAAAAAGAAAAAAATTATTCTGCTTTGTAGGCCATGCTTCACAGTTTTATGTAAAAACATTTCATAAAATTCCTCAGACAGTTCAGGATTACACTTTTAAAATGTTTCATGTTATTCCTATGCTATCTTGGCAAAAGAAAACAGTCTTATACACATCAATAAGAATAGAAAGAGTACATACACATATAGAAAAAGACCCTAAAAGAACAAGTTTACTTCCTTTTCTAGGTCTCTGTTAAATCAGACGTATGTTGTCTCTCCTAGATAATCTTACTTACAACTGATATTTTCTTTTCCTTTTTTTCTCTTAATATTTTATAAGAAGAGCATCACCTCTAGAGCTATAAGTGCAGTCCCAGCTATAAAATGTAGTTCAATTTTAGAAGACTTCCTAATCTTTCAGCTAAGAAATACACATGACAGGATCTATTCCAATTTTGTCTTTTGGTTCTTGGTCATGTAAAAGCCAAGTGTAATATTTTTATTTTAAAGAAGTTTATTTTATTTTTAAGCAATGAGATAATCTAGTGTGATGCCAGCATATAGCTATTTATAAGAATGAGGTAGATTTCTAAACCACTAAGAAATGCAAAAATCACATTCACAAAAATCCCAAACACAAAGCAACTTGTTCATATTCATGTCAAGTGAATATAGATATACAGTTAGGGTGTTGAAGGAATAACCATATTCATAAAATCAGTTGTTAGCCAAAATGATAGCATTTTCCTCTGTACTTTCATATAAATAAATTTTTTAAATTTATTTTTAAATCTGGGTTTGTTTCTTTTTTTAAGATTTTATTTAATTTTTAGACAGAGAGAGGAAGGGAGAGAAAAAGAGAGGGAGAGAAACATCAGTGCGTGGTTGCCTCTCATGCACCCCTCTACTGGGGACCTGGCCGGCAACCCAGGCATGTGCTCTGACTGGGAATCAAACCGGTGACCCTTTGATTCACAGGCCGATGCTCAATCTGCTGAGCTACGCCAGCCAGGGCTGTAATTTCATATAAATAAATTTTATACTTACAAATAAAAAGTTCATTATTTAGTCCAAAGAGGGGAAGGAAATTAGAAAAAGATAAGTTTCAAGTTTTCTTCTATTAAACAGTATTTGAACTTGGGAACACCTACCAAAAAAGTTAACCTCGGATGCAGAAAAATTTTACTTTTGATGTAATTTGCCTTGCTATTATTTGAAGATCCAGAATAATACTGTATTATAAAAACACAACCATCAAAAGCATTTCTAAGTCTCCTATCTCTGGAAAAGACTTTCATATTAATTGTATACGAAAATATGCCAAATAGTTTAGTTTTTAGTTAACCCAAGGAAAAATAATATGTATTTATAATGGAAATGGTTATGATTAAAATACAAATGACTTGCATAAAGTTATCTTCACATTGTAATGACTTATTTTACTATAAAAGATACTGTATTGCCCTGGATCAGTTGGCTGGAGCATCCTCCCATACATCAAAAGGTTGTGGGTTCAATTGCCAGTCAGGGCACATAGGTGGGGCAACTGATCCATGTTTTTCTCTCTCTCTCCCCCTTCCTCTCTCTCTAAAATTATAAAAAATATCCTCGGATGAGGATTTAAAAAAAAAGATACTGTATTCAGTGTTCGTGAAGTGTTAGGAAAATTCCCAGTGAATATTTAAGGCTTATATAAATATATTTTGTACTTATTTGTAAAGTAACAATTCTGAACTTGATGGCCACAAATCAGTCTCATCACATAATTATTTTTCATATAATAATAAAATCATGATCTGTTATCTATCTACCCACCCTCCACTCTTTTGTGATCTTAAAAAAAAATTTACTGTAATACTTAGAGCCTGGCCAGTGACAGTGAAATGTACAGAAAAAAACATTATGATTCATTAGCCTTAGCAAATGTGATCATTAATGAAGAAGTATTAAATCTATTTCAGGCTTTAAAGATATAAAACTCAGTTGCCATAATCCCATTTTTGTCTGGTTTCTTTGCTAAAATAATGTTAGCATACTAGAAAATCTATTAAAATATATTCTTTAGTATTTTCTCTTCTGCTTGTCCACAGAGCTTTCTTCCCACATTGCGCATTACCTTCATTTATTAAGACAATTATGGGGAAACGACTGCCCTTTCCTAAATTTCCCCCTTCTAGTGACATAAACAGATAGTCAATATCCTACTATCACCAAGTATTCTACCTAGCCCTGGCTACTTATCTCACCACTTTTTCAATCTTTTAAATTAGCCACTTCGCACAGAAGATACCCCTCATAAAATAAATGTCACTTACTAGCAAATTTCTAGAAAAGCAATGGGGAAGCAGTGAAAATTTCTGGCAGGTTAAAGCCCAAGGCCAAAAACTTAATTTTTAATATATAATCTGTGCAATATGTGTCGTTTCTGGGAATTAAACGCAGTTTTAAAATTTTACATGTAACACCAGTACAAACCTCGATCAAAGCCACTAAGTAATTGTTCATTTATGAGTTTAAAAAGGTTAACACTTCAAATTTTAAGGTCTTTTTTTCAATATTTGCCCATAGTATTGGAGTATTGAACCTGAAATTCAAGAACCTCAAAAAATCCAAAAAGTATAGTAGCAACTACGACAGGACATACTGAATTATCAAAATTATATCCTAAATAAACTAGGTAATGCTCAGCCCAGTTCTAGAGTATATGCCCAAAAGGAGTGTAGCTAATGGTGCCATTCAGTTTAAAATACGTTTACATTATCCTTTGTTAAATGCCAGCCATTGTGCCAAATACTTATAGGAATGTAAAGATGATTAAAACACACAAAAAAGATGTAACTTCAATGAAACGAAACGACCACCTGAGGACAACCCCACCAAGATCAGCGACTAAACTAAAGCAGCACTATATGATCGAAAAGAAAAGGGATTTAGACTGACACCTGGTTCTGAGTTCATTTTCCTACGTAAGAAATGTGGCTAAGTGACTTTTGCTCTCCGGAAAGTAAATTGATTACTTTCCATAGTCAGACAATGTTATTTACCAACTTAAAATTTGGCCCTAACAGAGTGCCTCTCAAGCCTGTTTGGGTCATCAACCTCTTTGAGAACATGACTGAAGTTATAGCCCTTCTCCCCAGAAGAAAGTATCCTCAACTTTTTGCATGCAGTTTTAGAGGTTTACGGATCCTGGGAATCTATTCATGTCCTCCTCAGTCAATGGGTTCCAGGGAAGCTAATGTATTAAGGACAATTTCGAATATTTGAAACCCATCCATCAGAGAGGATGCGTGGTGTTTTTTGTTTTGGGGGTATTATTGTTTTGTTTTCCAGTATGTTTTTAACGAGCACTGACATCTCTCACAACGTGTATCAATTTCAAGTCGTTTCAAGAGAAGTTCCAATGGAAAATACTGTTTAGGATAAGCTTGAGTAGGTGAAATTTTAAAAGTAGGATGGAATATTTCAAATATTAAGGCTCGAGAAAGAACTGTTACCTCCAAAGAATCGTTGTTTAAACCATAATACCATTGCCTCCAATATCCATAGCACCCTACAGATTTAGCCAGTTCTATCACTACATTGTTTGAAGAAATGCTAACCACTGGCTCTTTGATACTCAATTTATTTTCTGGAGCAAACTGCAAAACGAAGGAATAATAAACGAAGTCTTGGGTGGAGAAGCACAATTTGTACCGGAGGGGGCTCACATCCCCTTGAAGACTTTGTGGCTGGATCCGAGGCACTTGAATTAGCAGAGTCAGGGATTCTTCATCCTGATTACACTGCAAAGGAGGACACAGAGGTCCCCCGCTGTCTGTCCCGGGACCACCCATGGCTGGATCAGAAGGTTCCCTGCCCGTGTCTTCCCCGGCCACACGGGTCTCAACGCTGAGTTCTCCGTATGCACTCCTTTCTGCAGCAGACCCTCTGTCTAGGTCCCTGCCTGAAACGCCAGCGGAGACTCCGCCACCGTCCCCAGGAGAGCTCACTGTTCCGCGGAGTGGCTTTTCCCGGAAGTCGGTAGTCGACACCGTTTGCACGCCGAAGTCCTGTTCCTCCAGTTCGGAAACGAGCTCCTCCTCGGCGACGTCCGGAGTGGTGATCCCGGCGTCTGCATCCCCAGCTCCGCCGGGACCCGCGTCCTGGTCCCCTGCGCGACCCCCAGCCGGGCCCCTCTGCCCCTCGCGAGCGGAAGTGCTTGCAACGCCGTCAGTTCCGGATGGGCCGGCGGATTCTTCCGGAGTCGCGGCAGGCTGCGGGTGCCTGGCGGCCTGCGCCACGGGCAGCGTGACCACCAGCTGTCGCCGGGCCTTGTTGAACTGCGCCTTCCCGTGGCTGTCGTCCACCGGATACGGGAGCGAGAGCCGCAGCTGGTAGTCGGGTTTCCTCGAGTCCAGACACAGCAGCCTTCCCGTCACCTCCAGCGCCGCCTGCTCGGCCGAGCGCAGCAGCGGCAGCTCGATGGTGACCACCAACTCCTGAGGCACGGGGCTAGGCGCCGAGTCCCGGGAACAGCGGTAATCCTGGAGGTCCACGTGGTGGCGCTGCACCACACTGTAGCGAGGCTCGGTGGGGGCCGGCTGCGCGACCGCCTGTGTAGAGGGGGGAGCCTGGGGCTCTGGCGCCGCAGAGGTACCGGCGGCTGCCGGGCACCGGTAAGGGTAGGGAAAATCGGGTAGAGGGCTCTCCAGCTCCCCCTCGGGCCGGGTCGGGACACCTCCGGGCAGGGGTGTGCGCAGCACGGCGGCCTCCGGGGTCCCCTTGTACTTGATTTTCAGCGTCTTGGCATTTCTGTGGTCCAGCTTCACGCCGAACTGCTTCTCGACGGCCTCCAGGGCCGTGGCGTCCAGCATCTGGCGGAAGCGCTCGTGGCGCCGGGCCAGCGCGAGCGCGCCTGGGTGGAAGACCACGTCGTAGACCGTGTAGCGGGTGCCGCGGCGCCCTGCGAACTCGCGGCCGGGCGCCAGGCTATACGGCAGGGACCACTGGCTACCGGCCGCCGCGCTCCCGGAGCCTGGCTGGCTGGTGGGTGCGCCTACCAGCGCGTTGCTGCACACGTTCACGAAGCAGCGCCGCGCCCCATCCAGGCTGGTGCGCAGCACGTAGCCAGGCTCGGGGTGCACGAACCGCACCTCCATTCCGCGCTCGCGCTCCAGGGCGGTGATCTCCTCTTCGTAGCGCCGCCGGTTCTGGGGGTCCGTGAGCTCCTCGGCGTACTGTGAAAACATTCGCCGGAACTCCGGGTCCTGAAAGGCGGAGGTGAGCCTCTGGACCTCCTCTCTGCTCAGATCTAAGTCCTCTAGCGGCGAAGAGGCTGCCGCTTTGGCCATTCTGCCGCTCGGCCCCTAGCCCTGAGGCCAAGGGAGACCTTAGCTGAGGCCAAGTGGGTGGGATGCTCCGCGGTGTCGCTGGCCAGCGGAGAGTGAGTAGGCGGGGGTCCCCAACCGCCAGTGAACTCTGCCGTGGGCAGCGCGTGCGTGTTGCCTTGGCGACGCCAACACGCGGAAGGAGGGGCAGGAATTTCCAGTAGGATGGTGGAAGTGACAAATAGCATCTTAGTTTCTTAAGGCCGACCAGCTGCCCTACAGCCTATGTTTTACAGCCTATGTTATTTTTGCACTAGGATAGCTATCATAATAATTGTCATAATTTCTAGCATTTTGTACGTCACTTCATTGTTCACAACACTTAAAGGTAGAACTGATCCCCATTGCACAGATAAAAAGATGGAACCTGAGAAGTTACCTGGCCAGGGTCCTGCAGCTAGTGTATTCACAAGCTGTGATTCATACATACCTATGTTTATCTGCTTTTTGCACTTCACTAAACCAATATTTCTATCTTCTGGATACTTAAACAGTTTGCTTGGAACAACTCTCATTTGGGGTATATAGGAGATATAGGCAGGCTATTAACAAGTAACTAATGAGCAACAAACATATGACTTCATTAACAAAAATGTAGATATACCACATACCACCTATTAAAATGGCAAAAACTTTTTTTTACAGTTAATTACATTTCTGTGGAGTGGTAGTAGAATTTAATAAAAACTTTCTAGAGAGTAGTTTGGTAGCTGTATGAAAAGCTTTCAGAATGTTTATACTTTCTTGATCCAGCAACTTCAACTCTTAAGAGCATGCTCAAGGCTAGTTTATGACTCTAATGGTTTAGGAAGAATCTAAGAAGTCAACAGTGGAACTGATAGAGCAGATTTTGGTATAGCTATACAGTGGGGCTTTTTGCAGCCAGCCAAAGTGATGTTATAGAATATTTATTGACTTGCAGTAATTATTCATTAGTAGTTGTTAAATCCAGTGATTATTTTCCTATTCTCATTTTGTTGAAACTCACCAGCATTTAACACAGTTGATGTTGTCATTACCTCAGTGACAAGGCACTTTCCAGGCTTCTCTCCTACCTTACCATACTCCTAACCATACACTTAGTCTGCTTTGCAGGAGTTGACCTCTGTTCAACTTCTCAGTGGAAATGCCTCAAGGCTGGGTCCCCATCTATTTTCCATTTACACTTCTTCACAAATAAATTTATGCTCTTTAATACCAGACTTACATATCAGGTTCTAAACTCCAGACTTCTACATCCAGGTGCCCATTGAAGGTCTTCATCTGAATAATTTAATGCTTAAGCCTTTCAAACTTGAAATGACCAAAATCAGAACGCCTGACTCTTTTCCCATTCTGCGCTATTTTATGATCTCTTGGAAGCATTCAAAGTGGTTAAACTGTACCCCCTTGAAACACATTTCTCTTGGTATGCAGAATCCCATGGGCTCCCATTTTCTTCTTCCTCTACTTGCTCCTCTTCTGTCAATTCTCTAAATGTAGGAGTCACTGCAGGCTTATTCATCAGCCCTCTAATCTAATCCTATTTCTTCCAAGATGATCTTATTCGGGCCCATAGCTTTAAATACCATCTATGTTCAGATTCATTCTTTCAACAGAATTGATTGCATACTTCTTGCACCCATCAGGCAGGTAAGTAAGTACGGCACTGTTCTAGACACTGGAACAATACAAAATCATTGTGTTCCAACGATGTGAAGCAGCTGGCACTTGTATGCTGGAAGTGTCTATTGGTTAATCATTTTGGAAAATTGCTGAATAGAAAGTATATCTGATGACTAAGAGATTCTATTTCTATCAAAAGACATAGACTAGATTTTGTATGTTCAGAACAGCACTGTTTGTAATAGACAAATAGTGGAAATTACCCATATTCCCATTAATAGTAGAATGGATAAATGTGTATATTCACAATGGACATGAATAAACAATGTGGATGAATATCACTAATATAATGTGTGAAAGAAACCATGTGTAAAATAATAAATACTGTATGATTCGATTATATAATAGACAAAACGTGGAAAAATGAATCTGATAAGCCCTGACTGGTGTGACTCAGTGGATTGGGCATCATACCACAAACTGAGAGGATGCCAGTTCCAGTCCCTGTCAGCAGGGCACAAGCCTGGGTTGTGAGTGAAGTCCCCTGTTGGGGGCATGCGAGAGGCAACCAACTGTTGTCTCTCTTTCTCCCTCCCTTCCCCTCTCTCTAAAAATAAATAAAATCTTTTTTAAAATAAACCTGTTAAAAGGCTAGTGATTGTCTTTTTGAGGAGGTGGTGTGTTGTGACTGAGGGTGGGGAGCAGGAGTTAACTTCTGGGACGAGGGCATCATTCCGTTTCTTAATCTTGATATTGGTAACAGGGTCGCAGTTTGTGAAAATTCATTTAGCTGTATGTACCCAGACAACAGGGGACTTTTATGTTTGTGTCTCATACATCAATTTAAGCATTTTAAAATGTGCTTTTTAAAAAAATCTTTGCCCTCATGGATCTCATGTGGAATGAGACCAGTGACTCCAAAATTTTATCTCCAGTGCTACCTGACCACTGAGCTCTACACTCATGCCACTGCCTAC
>PVJD01010361.1:0-54309 GCA_004026545.1 Mormoops blainvillei
ATAAATTCTATCTCATCAAATAAGGAAAATTATTTTCCTTGTAGGTTATAGAATAAGAGTGCATATCCAAACACACATCATCTAGAATTTAAATCCCTAATAATATTGTAAGAACCTAGCTTCATTTTAGTTTTCTTAAGTATATTTTATTGATTATGCTCTTATAGTTGCCCCATTTTTTTCTCCCCTTTATTCCCCTCTACCCTGCACCCCCTTTCCCATCAACATTTCCCACATTTAGATGACGTCCATGAGTCATACATATAAGTTCTTTGGCTTCTCCATTTCTTATACTATTCTTAACCCCTCCCTTTCTATTTTATACCTACAAATATACAAATTTATGCTTCTTATTCCCTGTACTTTTTCCCCTCCTTCTCCCCCTTTCCCTCCCAACTGATAACTGTCCATGTGATTGCTAGTTCTCTGATTCTGTTCCTGTTCTAGCAGTTTGCTTAGTTTGTTTTTAGGTTCAGTTGTTGATAGTTGCAAGTTTGTTGTCATTTTACTATTCATAGATTTGATTTGATTTTTCTTAAATAAGTCCCTTTAACATTTCATATAATAAGGACTTGGTGATGATGAACTCCATAACTTGACCTTATCTGGGAAGCGCTTTATGTGCCCTTCCATTCTAAATGATAGCTTTGCTGGATAGAGTATTCTTGGAAGCAGGTCCTTGCCTTTCATGACTTTGAATACTTCTTGCCAGCCTCTTCTTGCCTGCAAGGTTTCTTTTGAGAAATCAGATGCTGGTTTTATGGGAACTCCTTTGCAGTTAACTCTCTCCTTTTCTCTTGCTATTTTTCAGATTTTCTCTTTATCTTTAATCTTGGGTAATGTAATGATGATGTGCCTTCATGTGTGCATTCTTGGGTCCAACTTCTTTGGGACTCTCTGAGCTTCCTGGGCTTCCTGGCGCCCTTTGCCAGATTGGGGGAGTTCTCCATTATTTTTTCAACTAAGTTTTCAACGTCTTGCTCTTCCTCTTCTCCTTCTGGCACCCCAATGATTCGGATGTTAGAATGTTTAAAGTTGTCCTGGAGGTTCCTGAACCTCTCCTCATTTTTTTGAATTCTTATTTCTTCATTCTGTTCTGGTTGAATGTTTCTTTCTTCCTTGGGCTCCAAATTGTTGATTTGAGTCCTGCTTTCCTTCCTTCCACTGTTGGTTCCCTGTACCTTTTGCTTTATTTCACTTTGCATAGCCTTTACTTTTTTCTCTGTTTGTGACCATACTCAACCACTTCTGTGAGCATCCTGATTACCAGTGTTTTGAAATCTGCATCTGATAAGTTGGCTATCTCTTTGTTGCTTAGTTTTTTTTTCTGGAGTTTTGATCCATTCATTCATTTGGGCCATATTTCTTTGTCTTGTCACACCTGTTATGATGTAAGGAGTGGAGCCTTAGGTATTCACCAGGGTGGGGAAAACAATGAACATTGTGGCGCTGTATGTGGGTGAGGGGTCAGAGAGGGAACAATGCTGCTTTCTCAGCTCACTGTTAGCTTTCAGTCACTTCCCCTGCTATTCTAAGAAAATCGGGCCCTCCTGGTGCCGATTCCTGGGTGTGTAGGTTTGTGTACATTCTAGGAGCTAGTGGGCCTCTCCAAGTGTCTCTCCTATGGGACTGGAAGTCTCTTCAGCTGCTATAACCCTCACATGTTTTTACAGCCAGAGATTTTTAGGCCTTCTTTCCTTGCTGGAACTGTGGGTTGCTCTCCAGTTGTTCCTCCCAGTTTATCCACAGGTAAATGTGGGACTGCCAGCTGCCGCCTTGCCTTGAGTCCCCTCTGCTTGGCTGCCCGTCTCTGCCCTTCCTACCAGCCTGTATGAATCTTTCTTCTTAACTTCTTGGTTGTTGGACTTCCACACAGTTTGATTTTCTGGCAGCTCTGGTTGTTTTCATTTTTTAATTTATCATTTTCCTTCTTTTAGTTGTGTGAGGAGGCAAAGTGTATCAACTTTCTCATTTTAGTTTAAACATCAATTACCTTTTGTCAGAATTACATCTGAGGCCAACATCAATATACTACAAATATACAAGCTTTAACATATGCATTAAGGTGTGATACACTGCCACTTTGTGATTATTTTTAAAAAGTTCAGTAGTTTGGGGAAATGTATTTATGTAGAGCTGAGAGCTCAAGACCACCTTTATTTGAATGGAGGCAAGAATGTTGGGCAGAAACCAGTGCTGAATCACTTAGTGAGAAATAAGCTGGTTAATGGGAGGGGGTACAGTACAGTGTCCTTCAGTCCTCTGCTCCACTTACACAGGGACCTTGGGAAAGTTATTTAGCACGTCAAGCCTCAGTTGACTTCTCCATAAAATGGAAATAGTTATGTGATTACTTTAAAAGGTTGCCTTAAGCAATGAACATGATCCTTACTAAATCCTGTCAGTAATCACACCATTATTTTGAAAAACCAGTTTGTAAGTCTTCCTTCTCTAAAATATTACTAATGGTATTTTTGCTTCTTTGGCAAAAGAAATATGGGATGATTTACAGTGGGATAAGTGACATTTATAATTGCTCTTTCAAAATGGAAATAATGCATGAAAATTCTAGGTCTCAATTTTATTCTTATCATTTAAGAGTCCAATCATAACCCTGGCAGGCATGGCTCAGTGGACTGAGTGCTGGCCTGTGAACTGAAAAGTCACAGGTTTGATTCCCTGTCAGGGCACATGCCTGGGTTGTGGGCCAGGACCCTGTCAGGGGCGTGTGAGAGACAACTGATCAATGTATCTCTCACACATTGCTGTTTCTCTCCTTCTCTTTCTCCCTCCCTTCCCCTGTCTCCAAAAGTGAATAAATAAAACCTTTAAAAAAGAAGAAAAAATAAAAAGCATCAAAATTGAAAAGAAAGAAGCAAAACTGTTGTTATTTTCAGATGACATGATACTGTACATAGAGAATCCTAAAGATTCTACAAAAAAACTACTAGAATTAATAAATGAATTAAAGTAGCAGGATACAAAATAAATATCCAAAAATAAGTTGCATATTTGCACCAATGATGAACTATCAGGAGGGAAAACTAAGAAAATAATCCATTTATAATTGCATCCAAAAAATAAAATACCTAGGAATATATTTATCCAAGGAGGAAAAAGACCTGCACTCATAAGATTGTGAGACACTGAAGAAACTGAATATACAAATAAGTGGAAACATATACCATGCTCAGGGAGAGGAGAAATTATCACAAAAATGTCCATACTACCCAAAGCAAAGTATAGATTCAACACAATTATTATGAAAACACTAATGGTATTTTTGACAGAACTAGAACAAGTAATCCAAAAATTTATATGGAACCACAAAAGACCTCCAATAGCCATAGCAATCTTGAGAAAGAACAAATTTGGAGGAATTATACCACCTGATATCACTCTATACTGCAAAATGATAGTAATCAAAATGGTACATACATAAAGTAGAATATTACCCAGCCATAAAAAAGAAGAAAATATCCTTTGTGGCAGCATTGATGGACCTAGAGAAAGCTGCATGATACAGGGATAAAAACAGACAGATAGATTTTAAAACAAACAAACAAACAAATCAACCCATACCTATATGGTCAATTATATTTGGCAAAGGAGGTAAGAACAAATAATGGTGAAAAAACAGTCCATTCAATACATGCTGTTGGGGACACCTAATAGATACATGCAAAAAATAAAAAATAAAACTAGGCCACCTTCTTACACTGTATACAAGAATAAACTCAAAATGGATTAAAGACTTAAATGTAAGATTCAAAATGATAACACTCCTGGAAGAAAGTATAGACAGTAAAATCTGTGATATTCCTACTAGTAATATTTTTTTCTGATATACCTTCTTGGGCAAGGGAAACAAAAGAAAAAATAAACAAATGGGACTATATCAAATTAAAAAGTTTTTGTACAGCAAAGGAAACAATCAAGAAAGTGAAAAGATAACCTACTGAATAAAAGAAGATATCCACCAATGATTCTTCCAATAAATTTCTAAAGAATTCATACAACAGAACACCAAAAAAAAAAAATCCAATTAAAAAATGGGCAAAGGACCTGAATAGACACTTGTCCAAAGAGTACATACAGAGACCAACAGACAGATGAAAAGATGCTCAATGTCACTAATCACCAGATACAGAAAATTAAAACCAAAATGTGATATCGCCTCATACCTGTCAAAATAGTTATCATCAATAAATCAATAGACAAGTATTGGCCAAACTGTGGAGAAATGGGAGTCCTTGTGCACTGTTGGTTGGAATGCAGACTAGTGCAGCCACTGTGGTAAACAGTATGATGTGTCCTCAAAATACTAAAAATAGAACTGCCTTTTGACCTAGCAATTCCACTTCTGGATATATATCTAAAGTAACCCAAAACACTAATTTGATAGAGTATATGCACCCTTATGTTTATTGCAGTATTATCTACCAATGCTGAGATACAGAAGCAGCCCATCAATAGACATTTGGTTGAAGAAGAAATGGTACATACATAAAGTAGAATATTACTCAGCCATAAAAAAGAAGAAAATATCCTTCGTGACAGTATGGATGGATCTAGAGAAAATTATGCAAGGTGAAATCAGCCAGAGAAAGACAAATACCATGTGATTTAACTTACACATAGAATCTAATGAGCAAAATTAATGAACAAACAAAATAGAAACAGACTCATAGGTAAAGAGAACAGACTGATGGTTGCCACTCGGGATGGCGGTTGGAGAGATGGGTGAAAAAGGTGAAAGGATTAAAAAGTACAAATTGGTAGTTACAAAATAGTCATGGAGGTACAGTAACTATGTATGCTTCCAGGTGAATACTTGAAATATCCAGGGAGACCATTTTATAAAGCATGTAATTGTCTAACCACTAAGCTAAAACCAACATGAAATAATATTGAATGAAAACTCTAACTGAAAAAAATATTGAGAGGTTAAGTCATATAAAAAATTAGTGCAATCATAATTTAATGTTGAGTATACTCTCTGTGCATTTTTCAGTAAATTAGTAGTTAATTATATATAAATTATACTTCTTATAAATTAAGTATCTAATTATAGTGCCTAGTACATAGTAAGCATTCAAAAAATATTTATGTAAGAACTGAATAGCATACTGCCATCATGCTAGATGTAATTTAATTGGTATTAGGTACCTATTATGGTTCAGTAATTGAACTAGGTAGTTATAAGAAAATGAATGAAATGTAGTTCCAAATTAGTAAATGAACCATGAATACAACTAACTAGAACACAAGTCAGAAGTATATGAAAACTGCAACAAATTTATAAACAAAAGAAGAGACAATTCTGATTAGAGGGGAAAAGTTTACAAAGGAGGTAAACCAGAAACACACAAAAAGAGAAGTATTCCATTTCTCTCCAAGATATTTTCCTCTTGAATTCACTAACAAGTTTTATGGTTCATTTGGTAGAAAAATGGTGATGAAGAAAGTATATTTGCATAAACAGAATTAAGGGGTTATTTAAAACATCAGTACAGATAAAATTACATCTGAGTGGATTTCAAGTTCCAAAACAGTCTTCTTAAAATTAAAAAAAAAAAAACTACATGGAAAGTTTTCACCATAAAATTGTGCCCCATTCCTGTACTTTTCAAAATAAATTATTTAAATCTTAGGTCGTCAGGAGAAGATGCATTTTTCTCAAAGAGCAGGGCAGCTGCTTTTGCGTCATCATGCAAAGCAGCATAAAAAGGCAAAGGGCAGCCTGGAAACATCCTCTTTTTCTACCGTATTTTTGGAGGGCTATGGAGCCCCTGAGTCAACACATCTGGCCATAAATGGATTTTGATAGTGGAGAGAGGATGGCAGACAAGGAGACAAATGAGAAAAGAGTCTAAATATGTCGGTGAAAGTCTAACCATAGCCAAAAAATATCAAGTAGCTGTCAGAGTACATCGTGATTAATGTTATTAAAGTCTAGTTGGATCAATAAAGATTGCTTCAAGGTCACAGTGTGGCTCCCAATTCTACTCTTGGACTTGATGTGCTGTAAATCATATTTAAGTTGAACTTTACTAATTCTTTACAGATATACTGTGACAGATAGTGCAAAATTGCTCCTAAAGGAAAGATGCCAACAAGGAGCATCATACATAGCACTCTCAGCAGTGCCCACCATGGGCACAGGAGAGCAGGAGGAGTCATTGATCACGTGCTTTAGAAAACATCCTCTGTCAATAATTCAAATTAGTAATCAACAAAATAGGAAGTACAACCAGTATTTCATATATACATATAAAATGTTGTGGAAGCTAAAATGTAATTTCTGCTACCTTTAATAAAGACAAATATATAATGAAACAGAAAGCAACCCAATGGGACAATATGAGAAAAGCAAAGAGAAAATGATAACTAAGTCTTTTCCATTCATTACTGGGAGGTCCTTCTTTAAGAAGAAACAGAATGAACAATGAAGGGAGGGAGTCATGCTTATTCACTTAAATATTTATTCAATGCCTAATTTATGACAGGCAGACCCTGTTGTTGGCCTGGAAGATACAGTAGGGAGCATAACCTAGGGGTTTACACTGTAATGAGAATAGATTAAAACCTAAAATAAAGAAGTGCAGGAAAGACCATTTCACAAAATGGAAACCTTAAGAAAAAATATAGGGTGATGTGACCAACTGTGAGGAGAGGGTTACTTATATTGTAGAATTAAGGAAGACATTTTTCAAAATTTCACATAATTTGTGTTGAGACCTTGACCATGGATGGAACCAGCCTGTAAAAATCTGAGAGAAAAGGGTTTCAAGGAGAATTAAAAGCTGCCAGTGCAAAGCCATTGCTGAAGCATCTCAATAACATGGAGCTGAACCACATGTGTTCTGGGATTTGGTCTAAAAGCAAAAGCTAGAGTAGGTCAGATCTTCAAGGCCATTGTGAGGAGTTTGCCCTTTATTCTAAATAAAATTTAAAAATAACTGTAAAGCTTTTAGAAAGAGAGTTAAATGATCAGATTAAAAACATTACACAAGAAGTGTGGAAATGGATTTTGGAGGGTCCAATACGACAAGTTAAAAGATTTCATACTTGGGAATAATGAGCATCACAGGGGAGAACAACTGGTTCTATACTTGCTGCCTTAAGCAGTTTGATAAAATACAGAGATAGAGCAGGAAAACTATACTTTTATACTTTTAATAAGCCTTTTATTTGGTGTATATGCATCCATGGCAAATGAGGACCTTCATTATTTGACCCCAGCCTAACCTTAAGTGTCATCTGGAGCATTCTTTAAGTGACTTTGTGTCTTAATGAAACTTCCACCAACCTAACATCCCCATGACTCTTCTTGTTCACATAAGAACTTTAGCTCATCTTTTAAGACTAAGTCCAAATGTGACCTCTGCAGAAAGTCTATCCTTATTGCTTCACCCTGCTTCTTAGAGTTCATATCATCTCCACATCTACATTCTTTGAATATAGATAGCTCCATTATATTAACTCCGTATTGCACTCTAATATGGGCTTGTATCTTTCCCTAGTAGATTTTGCTCTTCCAAGATATACAGTCATATTCACTCTAATATCATCAGTACTTAGTATTGTACTTCCATCATAGGAGAATCTCAGAAAACGCTGGATGAATGAGTTAAAACAGATAAGTGTCAGGGAACAAGGTCTAACATGGGGAAGTAGCAAGTGACTTCCTCCTCATCTGATGTTAACATTATTGTGTGTTTGTATGTATTGTAGATAGATTTCTTCTGGTCAATAACCAATAATATTATTGGTTAGGCTACTGCCATAGGCTAACCATCTGGGAGTATGTAATTATTACATTAAGTTTACTGCTATCCATGAGAAGAAAATTATATCATAAAACCCTAATACCAACATAATATATGACAACTTCTTTAAAACATGTATACAAGTGAGCTAACTTTTTCCTTTTTTCTGTTTATAGCAGACATTGTAGAGCATATGCAATTTCCAATAATGCTTACAAATATTAAATATTTGTCATAAAATTTTTGGGATAATCTGGTTAAATAATAAAAAATGGATTATATAGTTAATGTGGAAAACAAGGAACATATCCCTTTCCAATGTGAATAGGATTATTGTGGTAGGCAGAATTATAAATATCTCAAGATTCTATCCATGGGATGTATCAATACATGCCCTGTATATATATACCCTCCTTTTAATATGGGTCTGACTTTGAATATTATGGGAAATATCTCCCTTGATTTCATCACATTTTATGGCAAAGATGAAGGGATTTTACAAATATAATTAAAGTCCAAGATCAGTTGATTTTGTGTTAGACTAAAGGGTGTTATTGTGGTTGGGCCCAGCCTAATCAAATCAGCTTTTAAAAGAAATCTACAAGTCAGAAATGGAAGGAGTTGCAGAGATACTCTTCTGTTGCCCTTGAAGAAAAAAATATTACTTGTTGTGGATAGGGTCACCTGTCAGAGAATGATGGGCACTCTTTCAGAGCTGAGAACCTCAGTCCTACAACCATAAGAAATTGAATCCTACCATGAACCAGAGTCTGTGGAAGAAGGCCTCAAGATTCAGAGGGTATCACAGTCTCAGCCTACACTTAAACTGTGGTCTTATGAGAACATGATGAGAATGACCTGGAAGCTGTGCCCAGAGTTATAACCCACAGAAAATATGTATTGTTTTAAGCAGCTAAGTTTGTCATTGGTTATTCAGCTGTAAAAAACTAATGCATTCACAGTTCTGGGTAACATCAGCTTGGATGGAATACCAAACGAGCTGGTATTATTCAACCTTGAAACATGCCCTTTTAGCAAGAGCTACAGGATATTCTCTCTACATTCCTAGTGTTGGAAGAGATCAAACAATATTAAGAATCTTGTTGTTTAACCTGATCACTTTATTTGTAGAAACTAAATCTCAAGGAGATTAACTGCCTTTATGTCACATAAGTATGATACAGAAACTAGGCACAGACTTTAGTGGCAGATGCCATCATGGATTGGGAAGCGTAGGATGTGGAACCAGGTGGAAGTGTAATTGGCCTCAGGAATGAACACCAAAACTGCTAAAATTTAGAACAGAATTAATCCTCAGAAACACTTGAGACAATATGTTATAGACCATTTTTGGAAACACTGAAATATAGTCAAGGGACCAAATGATAGCTTAAAACATCAACGAATGAGACACTTATCTTTTCACCAGAACTGCAATATAAACTGTGAGTTCAGTCATAGAACAAAAGTCTGATTGCTAGAACCAAAGCACAAATTCAGTGAAAAGTAGACAAAAAAAGAAAATGATGAATGATAATGAGCCAATGGACTTTGAACAGGGATTTTGGGAATTCTCATGCTAGGACCAAAGAGTGAAGCAGGACTGAACAAGTCAGTTGAGAAGCTTTAGCCATAAGATTAAGAAGCATCATGACAGAGGGCTCCATTGCACTTTTTCTCCTCCAATGTATCTTCTGATGAGAAATATAATGACCTGCATTTGAGGGAATGACCCTTTTACATTAATTACTACTTTTATTTTTTTCATCTACCTACCTATATCTGGAATCTTATGTTTATTTTTATTTAAAAATAAAGAAAAGAAAAGCATTTCTAGGTGGAAAGCTTCTCCAGCTACCACTAATTGGACCACAGCAGAGTTTTCACAGTGTGCATGGTGTTGCTTTCCCAGGGATGCTGACTGTTCATGACTCACATCCCTGGGATACCCTCTTTGATCCCCCTGGGTAGAAGACTAAGGAGATCTCCAGCTATATTGGGAGCTAAAATTAAGCTTTCTTTTCATTTATAATTTATAAAGGTATTATTTTTTTCATAGGGCCTTAGGTAGGGGGTGAAGTTTTTCTGGAGTTCTAAATCACCTTCCCAAATAAAGACTCCTCTTACCCATTCAAAAACTTTAGCATTTTGACACATATTTAATAATTCCAAAGGAACTAAGGTAACAGGTACTAAATTCTTACTACCTTAGTATCTGGTATACCCTGAAGTATAACCTGGATGTAACTTCAATTGTATAGCCTCCTCCCACTTTTTCAGAATTGCACTGACACAACCTTTATGAAGCATATTTTTTTTCATATTCATTATCACTGGGTTACTGTTGTTATCCAAATTTGTAATTATTTCTGGGTCTGTAGAAGTACTTCAGTTTTCTTCTTGTCTTTTCTTTTGCTTCTACATAGAATAGAATAAATGTTCAATAAATATTTGTTAAATAAATGTCTAAGTAAATAATGGGTGAAATATAAATCCAAGTTATGGGAACCACACAATTTGATAGGTAGGAATGATTCTTAACAACAATCAGACATGGGGGCCAACATGCTAAATCCTTCAACTGTGATTGGTGCTCCTAGACACCTGGCAAATGATGTCTAAGACAATAACTATATGTGTTCTTCACTGCAGAACTTCTCACTAACAACCTTTGGCATAGAACAGATGATATATAATATTTATACACAGGTCATTCTATAATGGCAATTCAATGATTGTGACAGTTTAGATATTTCTTCATTGTTTCCAGATATATCAATGACTATATATTATTCCTCTAACAATAATTGGTTGCTTATAATTTCTCAGATCAAAGGAGTTTTCATCAGGTTTTCACTCTACTTAGGTTTCAAACACCTGGGGCAGCTCTTTTTATCACTGATTTGGAGATTATTTTATTCAAGGTTGGTATTATGAGGTTCAAGGTCCTTTGTAGATGTTTTTTCCTTGTAGTCAGAATGGTACTCCTGTGATAAACAGGCTTGTGTCCATAGATCAAACTCCCTACTTAATACCCTTGTTCCCATACATGAGTCCTTGAGGTTTCCTCCATGATGAAATTCTAGGTATGCATCTTTAGTTTCTCTGAGAACAAAGTACGTACTTGGGTCTTTTCTCTCTTTCTGGTATTTGTTTTAAGAAGAGCAGATCTTCTCTAGAACTTCATTATTAATACTTCATTTCCCTGCCCTATAATCATAAACTATACAGCTACAGACCTCACTAGACATCAACAACAGGCTAGATGCTGAAAGAATTAAACTGGCTAAAACTAACTAACCGAACTGTGAATTTGGTTCACAATTTAGTACCTTCCTTGCTCCATGCCCAACCATGTTTACCAACTTGATTTCTAAGTAATGAATGGTAACCCAGCAGCAGAAACATGCACTTTTGATAGGGAGTTCATCATCATGGTCCAGCTCCTGGGAATGTAATTGGGTAGGTTATCAAGGTCCAGTTAACACATTTGTTCCTTAAATCCCAGAATAGGGATGAAGACTGGGCAGAAAACTAGAGAATAAATAAGGAATAAAGGTAGGATGCCAATTAAACTGGCTTTGAAAAAAAACACTCTGGATAAAAGGACAGCTTGCGGTTGCATTATCAACACTTAACACTGTTTAAGATTAGAGTTTTATGTATGCATTACAGAGAGCCTTGGGAGCTAACACAGGGCAGCTGAGAACCAACATAAGGATAATAAGAGTACCCGCCCCAACACACATGTTCACCAAAAGATTGTGAAGGGAAGACTAATAAACTATCATATTTACTTCTTAGCAAATTAGGCCCTGCAGAGTCAGAATTCAAACCCATTCTTCTGATCCATAAAGTATTTTTTATTATTCTATACAATCAGCAGGTGCAGAAACAGAAGCTAACACATTTAGTGCACAGATATTGAAGACATAACTCTAAAATAGCCACTCTTTTGAGTACCAAGTACATAAACGCAAGAAAACAAAGTTTCTTCACTACAATTCACAAGCTTGTAAAGACGGTAGAAAAGTAAACAATAATGATAAAGTGCAATAATACCTGCAAAAAGTATTATGTGGACCCAAAGAAGAAGGATATATACATAAACATTTTAACAAAGGTGGTGATATTTGAAGGATTATTCAGAGTTTAATAAAAGGAAAATGCGGTCATTTATTATTTTAAAAGTCATAGTAAACTTATACTAGGAGGAAATTTTCTTAGTTTAATACAGAATATTTACTCAAAAAATATAGCAAACATTATCCTTTAGTAAAAACCAAGAACCTAAGGTGATTGTTATTACAACACTATGCAACATTTTTTCAGAGGTCATAACAAGTAAGACATAAAACTATAGGCTTTAAAAGAGAAAACCAAAATTTTCATCAATCGATTATATAATTTTCATATTAGAAAACTAGTCAGGCAAATATCAATAAAGTGGCCAAAAATACATAGATAAATGATAAATTTAGAGTTTTAGCAAAGATGGATTTCAGAGTCAGGAGGAAGAAAAGAATCTAGAAAGACTCCATGCTTATCTTAGAAATGGATAAACCCATAAAAAGTTACCAGATCAAGGATATATTTAGTGTGGGTGTAAGGTTGAGCTTGAAGAGAATAAGTCTAATTTTTTAATACAATGTATTCAAGGTGACTAATAAATTCAAGTGGAGGTCACATTTATATATTAATAAGGATAGATTAGTCTATGCTATAAAAATAGATAACCCACAAATCTTGGTGGCTTGTACCAATCAAGATTTATTTCTCCTTCACAAAATCTAGCACAAGTCATAAAGGTAGAGACCTCTCTCGTCTTGCAGCTATACTATGTGGGAGTGGGGGACAAAAGAAGAAGGAACTGAAAGGTGGTATGACATGTTTTTAAGGACAATATCTATATGTATCTCACATCACTTTAATCTACAATTCATTGACCAAAATTCAACCAGATGACCCGACTTACCAGTAAAAAAGGTTAGAAAATGTAGTCTTTCCATATTCCAGGAAGAGTAAATAGTACAATAAAAACAGAGCAGCTTCCCCTCCATTTGAGTTTAGAAATGAAATTCTCATTACATTATTTGCAGGATATTTAATGAAGTTCTAAAATTAGAACTCCAATTTCTTCACATGGAAAGTAAATATAATACTATCTACATTATGTATTTTATAAAGCTGTTATCATAAAATTAAACAATTACGTGGAAGAACTGAACTCTAAAACAGTATACAAAACAAAACAAATAATTTATTTTATACTATATTCACTCTAGAAATGTCAGTATATTCAGAAGGTACTGCAATTACTCTGTTGTTTGATACCTGCTTCCTGTGCAGTAAAATAAAAGAGTATGTATGTGTCTACATGAGTCTATGGTAATTGGTGTTCTTTTCACAATTGAAAACAGCAAAGAGTACCACACAATTATCTCTTACATTTCATTTCTCCTTGAGATTAGCAAACTTTTTCTGCAAAAAGCTAGATAACAGGTCTTTAGGATAGCATGTCTTAAGGCTACATGTGGGCAATAAGGTCACTGCAGATCACTGTCAGGAATTCTAAACTCTGCCATTGTAGCAAGAATGCAGCCACTAACAATACAAGTGGGTGTGGCTGTGTCCCTATAAAACTTTATAAAACAACCTTGGCCAGGCAGCTCAGGTAGTTGAAGCATCTTCCTGTACTCCAACAAGTTGTGGGTTTAATTCCAGGTCAGGGCACATAGCTAGGTTGTGAGTTTGATCTCCGGTTGGGAGTGTACAGGAGAAAAACAATCAATGTTTCTCTCTCACATTCCCTCTCTCTCTCTCTCCCCACCCACCCTCCTCTCTAAAAAAAAAAAAAAAAAAGTCAATTAAAAAAAAACTTCATGAAACATGAATGGCATACTGAAGACCACTGATTTATCCAAAAGAACCTTCTGCATCTTTGTAAAAGGACGTAGATAGAATTTGATAGTGAGGATGTGATGCTCAAAGGCATTTCCTTAATCCCTTAATACCCTTGTTTTTTAGCCTCTAAAACAATACTTATCGGTGGCACTGGGTGAGCAAAAAAAGCTTTCTTTTGCTCTATGATAGGTACAGGGGTACATAAATAATCTTATGTAGAGACTAATGGAATATTTTAATAGGGAAATCTTCATGGGTGTTATTAAAGGGTAAGAATTAGAAAACAGAATAAATATCCATAAAATGAAAGCAATGGAGATTGAGAAGCTAGAAATGTCAAGCCATTGGGTGAGGCTCATGAAAATCCATCAGCCAATCATTATGAAATTATCCATTCTCAGTACTATGGTTTTTAGTTGAGATTCCTGGGTACTACTAACCTTTCTTGGTTAAAGGAACACAGTAATTATAACAAACCAATTATACAACACCATTTGCAACTTGTGATGCTCAGAAACTTATAAACAGACTGGTTGTCAAAAATCTCATGTATATTTTTCTTCAGCCTGTAAAACACTCAACTATCAAAATATTTATTTATGAAGGACTTTCATAAATACCCACCTATTATTAATGTTTTTCTTTCCATTTTCATAGTTTATATGATGCATTTACACAACCCTCTGCTGCTTTTATAATGATATAGTACTTTTCAAAATAGTAAATTCTTTACCAGTTACAAAATGTAAGAACATAAAACTTACCTTAGACAGAAAATTAAAAAAAAATGGGGATAGCTGTGTGATGCCTTTATTATCTTTGCAACAGCTGCTAGAGGAAGGTCTTGTCCAAACACAACGTTTTTGGTCTGGGAAATTTTTTTCTATAACTGCAATAGTGTATGCTTGCACTTTCTGACTAACAGGATAACACAATGGGAACTAATTATTCTGTTGGGTCAGAGGCCATTACCAATAAAAAGACAACCTTGTAGAGGCTGGGGGAACCTCTTTTCACTTCTCTGCCCACAGGTTGCTGAGTGATGTCAGTTTAATCACCCTGACTATATTAAGGCAATTGTATCTTAAATGACTTTATTCTCCTTTAGCATTACCAATAATGCAATTGAACCAGGAACTGAAGCTTTGTGTATAATTTCTCATTTTCTACGTTTTGATTATTCTCTTTCTCATGGGACTAGCTCCTAATTGATCTTATACTCAACCCCTTGGCAATTGGAGTTCTGGAATCTCTCTCACTAATTACCTTTGCCGTGATTCCAAAATAGACCCATGCCAGTGAGATACCTGCAAACCTTACTTAATGGACATATGAATTTATAAAGCCCTTTATTCTCACCTTCACTGTAGCTTTCTTACAAAATTTAGGTAGGACATTTTCCTATAATCTAGTTTATAAAAACACTGCATTCTTAAACTTAATGTAAACCTCTGTTGTTGTGTTCTTATATTTGTTATATTTAATGTGTTATTGCAAATCTGTTATTTATAACTATGAATCCAATTCCTTAAACAGCACTTATTGATTACCCACTTTGTGGAAAGCATTGTTGTAGGAACAATAACATGCAATGAGATGACCCATAAAGAACTATTGTGATTAGAAAGAACAACACATTTAATCATGGATGAGAGGAGAATCAAGATGGCAGAGGAGTGCATGGAATCCTCGCTGACCCCCTCCCAGGGCCGAACTGGAATTACAACTAAATTGTGGAGAAATCACCTGGAACCAACAACTGAACAATAGTGACAGAAGCCTTATAATCTCAGAAGAATCAGCTTCAGCACAACCTGTCTGGTAGAGAGTGCGGTGCAGATGCAAGAAGGCTGGCTGGGCACCCGCAGGCAGCAGCACCAGATGGATATTTAAGCATCTAGTTGGATCCCCCTGAGACGAGTGGGGTCTAAACCATAAACAGAGATCCCCAGCCTAGAGCACTAGAGCCCAAAAAGTACACAGATAACAGCCAGCTGTGAAAAGCGGCAGGATTGCTCTCTGCCAGAAATGGACGGCTGGAGATTAAAAGACCAACGCATAAATTTTCATTTGCGGCCACTTACCCTGGGCTCCAGCAAAGGTGGGGGGCAGAGTGGGCTGGAGATGCCTGAAGAGAAACGGGTTATGGAGGCTTAGGGAGACAACTGAAAGAGCAGCCACTGGGACCCTGGTGCTCAGTCATCCCCCACACAGAAGCAGCCATCTTGCTCAGGCAGGCCACTCCCCTGGGTGTGGCAGCCTGAGAGGAAACAACAGCTCCGCCCCCAGGAGGGACTCTGCCCTGTCCCTGTGGTGCTTAAGGCTGACTGCTGAGGGCAGAATGGCAGCCACAGACAGTAGATCCTTGCAAACGGGGATCTACTATGTAGTAAATCTACTATGTAGGGGATCTGCAGGGTAGACTAGAGACGCTTGAGAGACTGGGGACAGAGACTTTGGGGAGAGAACTGAGAGAGTAACCTCCGGGATGTTGGTGCTGAATCATCCCCCACGCGGCAGCAGCCATCGAGCTCACACAGACCACTTCCCTCTGAGTAGCAGCAACCTGAGGGGAAACATTAGCCCCAACCCCAGAAGGGATTCAGTCCCTCCTTATGGTGCTTAAGCCTGACTGCTGGGCGCAGAGTGACTAGATTAACAATTGAAGGAAACATCCACAGACAGTAGATCTCAGGAAGTCTCAAACTGGTTATCTAAGGTCAGATGGGGTCAACATCTGACTTCACTAGAGGTGGATCCAGAAGAAAAAACAGCGGTAAATACTAGAGGCTACTAAGACAAAATCCAATGTGGTCTTCTCCATGACTTGCAATATTTTCTTTACAACATAGCTTTTTAACATTCATTTTTTGTCCATCAAGTTGGTACATATTGTCACTAGATTTTATACTATGATCTATTTTTCTCCTTTTTTATAATAGTCAATCTCTTTACAGCCTTATTAATACTGGTTCATTTGCTGTTGACAGTGGGATTGCAGAGGGGAGCTATTTCTGTGGTCATGGGTTTGTTTCCTGAGCTTTGTGGCTTTGCTCTGGCAGCCAGATAATGGGAAGACAAAGAAACAACCTCCAATCCAAAGGGAAGGAGGAATCTTCAGAAAGACTACTAAATGAAATAGAGGCAAGTAAGCTATCAGATATTGAGTTCAAAACAATGATTATAAGGATACTCACTGAACTAGGTGAACTCAGTGAGATTTACAAAAAATTACAGGGAAACTATGAGGAACTTACTGAAAAATATATCAGCATGAAAAAGGACATAGAAACTATCAACAAGAACCAAAAGAAAATGAAAAATACAATTTTTGAATTGAAGAACACAGGAGAAGGAATCAAAAGCAGGCTAGGTGAAACAGAGGATCGAATTAATGAGCTATAGGACAAGGTAGAATAAAAGTTCCCAGAAAGAGCAAGAAAATGAAAAAAAAAAACTCAAAAAGAATGAAGAGGTATTAAGGGAAATGCAGGACAACATTAAATGTAATAATATCTATATAATTGGAATACCAGAAGGAAGAAGAGGAGCAAGGGATAGAACACCTGGTTGAAAAAGTAATGATGGAAAACTTCCCTAATTTGGGGAGAGAAAAAGTCACACAAGTCCAGGAATCACAGAAGGTCCCACTCAAGAGGAACCCAAAGAGACCCACTCCAAGACACATTATAATGAAAATGGCTGATGTCAATGACAAAGAGAGAATCTTAAAGGCAGCAAGGGAGAGGTAGAAAGTAACATACAAGGGAGCCCAAATAAGGCTAGCAGCTGACTTCTCCACAGAAACACTATAATCCAGAAGGGAATGCCAGGAAACATTCTGAATAATGAAAAGCAAAGGCCTGCAACCAAGACTACTCTATCTAGCAAGACTCTCCATTAAAATGGAGGTGAAATAAGGAGTCTCCCAGACAAAAGAAGGCTAAAAGAATATACCTCTACCAAACCAGCATTGCAAGATATGCTACAGGGTCTGCTTTAAGGAGATGAAGAAAAAGAGTGAGAGGGCAAGGAACACAACTATAAAGGGAAAAAATGGATAAGTACCTATCAATAATAACTTTAAATGTAAATGGATTAAAAGCTCCAATTAAAAGTCATAGGGTAGTTGAATGCATGAGAAAACATGATCCACACATATGCTGCCTACAAAAGACCCACCTCAGAACAAAAGACCTACACAGACTGAAAGTAATGGGTTGGAAAAAATATGCAAAGCAAATGGACAGGAAAGGAAAGCCAGGGTAGCAGTACTTATATCAGACAAAATAGACTTCAAAATAAAGGCCATAAAAAGAGACACAGAAGGACACCTCATAATACTCAAAGGAAGCATCCATCAAGAAGACATAAGCATTATAAACCTATATGTACCCAACACTGATGCGCCCAAATATATAAGGAAAATCCTGAAAGACTTCAAGGAAGATATGGACAGCAACACAGTTATAGTAGGGGATTTTAATACCCTACTGTCAACAATGGATAGATCATCCAAACACAATATCAACAAATATACTGTGGCACTGAATGATGCATTTGATCAAATGGACTTAACTGATATATATAGAACCTTTCATCCCAAAGAAGCAAATTACACATTCTTTTCAAATGCACATGGAGCATTTTCAAAGATAGACCACAGGATAGGACACAAAACAAGCCTCAACAAATTTAAGAAAATTAAAATCCTATCAAGCATTTTCTCAGACCACTAGGATGAGAAAATCAAAAACCTGTGGTACATTTACACAATGGAATACTATGTAGTAGAAAGGAAGAAGGAGCTAGTACCCTTCACAACACCATGGATGGAACTGGAGAGCATTATGCTAAGTGAAATAAGCCAGGCAGTAAAAGACAGATAACATGTGATCTCACCTATCAGCATAAACTAATTAACAAAATAAACAAGCAAGCAAAATATACCAGCAACATTGAAATAAAAAACAAACTGACAGTAACCAGAGGGAAGTGGGGAGGGCAATGACAGGGGAAAGGGAGGGAAGGGTCATCAAGGAACATGCATAAAGGACCCATCAACAAAGCTAAATGGGGGAAGGATTAAGGGTGGGAGTTGGAGATGGTTGGGGCTGGGGAAAGTGGTGGTGGGAAGATGTTGACAAAAAAAATAAAATAGACAGGAGGAGGCTAAGAATAATACAGGAAATTAAGAAGCCAAAGAACTGGTATGTACATCCCATGGACATGAACTAATAGGTGTGGGGAAGGTGGGAGAGGGTGCAAGGCAGAGGGGAAAAAGAGGGGGAAAAATGGGAAAACTGTAATAGCATACTCAATAAAATATACCAAAAAAAAAAAATCATGGATGATAAGGACTATAACTGAGCTTTAAATAAATTCTGTGATAGTGTCAAAGAAAGAAGGTAAATTAATTAATTAAATTCTTAATTTGGAAAATAATTAACAATTAAGACTAAGCAGAACATCTTCCCAAATGCTCTCACTACCCCTGTCTTATATATTGCTATTCTCATCATTATCCACTCATTTGTCTAGATCTGAAGCTTGAAGTTGTCTTTTACAATGCACAGGTCCAGAACCAAGAGTGAGAAGATTTAGGCTCAAAATGTAACTTCCCAAAATACTAGCTCTGTGACTTTGGGCAAATTATTTAATCTTTCTGAATCTCATTTTCCTCCTAAAAATGGAGATATGTATTCTTAATTATCTACTGGTTTATGGTGAAGATAAAATAAGGTTATATGAATCAAAGTTTATGTACCCACATAGTTTTTAACAAACGTGAGGTGTTTACCTTCCATTCCTCCAACATTAATGCTACCATCAGTATTATTTTAATTCAGCAAAATTTTATAATTGAAAACCACAAAAAAGAAAATGGGGACAAGTGAAGAGCACAGTTAGAATCTGTCCTTGTATGGACAGAGTAGTCACAGAAAAAAACTTTTCCTTCAAAATGGTAACAGTGTGGGGAGAAGAGGAAACCAATCATAGTTCTCATCAAGACAGCCTTGCTCAGCGGCAACAGGCACTGGCACCCAGGCAAGGGAGGGAGTGTGTGAGCTCTTTTATTGCTTTTTCAAGGATTTTGGCCAAGATTCTGTTTTATATAATCTCTGAAAAGTTAGAATATTAATGTAACTCTTTCTTTTTTCTTAAATCCTCACCTGAGAACACATTCACTGATTTGAGAGAATGGCAAAGGGAGAGAGAGAGAAATATGGATGTGAGAGAGAATCATCGATCAGTTGCCTCTCACATGAGCCTCAACCAAGGACCAAACCCACAACCTAGGTATGTGCCCTGACTGGGAATTGAACCCACAATATTCTATTGTAGGGCATGACACTCTAACCAACTGAGTCACACCAGCCAGGGCTGAATGTTAATGTTACTCTTAAATGGGGACTGAATTATTTCAATTGTTTCAATAATATTTTTATAGCAAGATTTGTCTTGCAATGAAGAAGGCAGTCCAGAACCACTCGATGCATTTAATAGACTTGTCTCTTGGATCTCCTTTAATTTGGAATCGTTTCCCAGCTCTTATCTTTATTACACTGATTTTGTTTTTTAATGTGCACCAGTTACTTATAAAAATGCCTCCCTTTTTTGGCTTATTGCTTTACTTTCCTTTAATTTAATTTAATATTTTATTGTCATTCAATTACAGCTGTCCCAATGTTTCCCTCATTTCTCTCCCCTGCCTCTTAATTAGAGATTGTATGATATTTCTCTTGATATGACAGAATAAATACCACAATTCCCAATTCACCATCCATAGTTAGATGAAGAATTTAATAGAAGAGTCAAGAAAGCATCTACAGAAATTATCAAACATTGCCCAGTCAGCTTTCTTTCTGAATAGCCTTTAACTAAAAACAAACAAAAAAATCCATTGATAGGAGAAATAATAAAACAATCAAGGCATTTTCTTTCAATGAAATACTACAGAGCAATAAAAAATGGACTACTGATGCAAGCTACAGACATAAAAACATCACATTGAGTGAAAGAACACAAAAATAAAAGAAAATATAGTGTATTTCTCTATCCACATGTATATCAAGAACAGTCCAAACTAATCTATAGTGATAGATATGAAAATAGTGACTAACTCTGTTGATCATAAGGAAAGGGAACCAGGGAAATTTCTAGGTAGCTGGAAATGTTCTCTATCTTTACCTGAAAGGGATGGTCACACTATAATATTATAAAAAGTTATTGAGCTGTACACTTGTAATTTGTGCAGCTTTCTGTGTTAATTATAATTCAATCATACATATATACACACACAATTTATGTAATAACTTATCATGAAATTGCCCCAAAGAATTGGCATGTAAACAACATTGAAACATTGTAGTATGGTACAAGGGATAAAACCTCACAAATCAATAGAATCTACTGTACTTTTATTTTAATTCTTGTGTCCTTCTATTTGTAGTGTGCTTGTAGATGTTTAATAATGACTCTTTAAAATAATCAACATACACACACACACCTTTGTTATGCTTGATTCATGTAGAGACTGAGTTGCACATACCTTACAAATAATAATAAATATATAATACAATTTATTTCAAATTGCAAATAGCCACTTGGTTTTCTCACAATGAGATTTTTGATGAACTCTTATAACCATAACTAACCTATAGTTGTATGTGATGAATTAATGTTGCAGAAACATAAATATTAGTTGAGTATTTTATTTACTGATAAAAGTGAAATGGCTAGACATATGTCAAAACTCTTTTGAAATATTGGAAGAATACTTTCTCAATTTTTGTACTATTTCACTGTAAAAGCTATAGATGCAACACATTTTAAATTTAATCTGCTTTATTAACATTTCTCCATCATTTATTAGTTTAGACAATAAAATTAACAATAGAATAAAATAAATAATAGAATATAGAAAAAAGAAATAAAATAAATAAAAACAATGCATCAAGCATTCATTTGTAGTGTTGGTCAGTTTTCAATGTTTAGATCCTCCCACCAAGGCCAATTTCAAAGTACTTCCATGACATGACTAAATATGGAGTTGAGAATAAAATGGTAGTAGCAACACCATTTATGTAGTATTTCCAACATACAGGTATAGTAGATGTAAATAATTTCAAGAACATATAAAGAAGTAAAATGTAGTCAAATAATTAGGAACTAATGAATTGTGAGGAATTATTTTTTGTGTTTCTAACAATTTATCTAAGTTTATATATTTTAATTTTTAATATTAATCATGTTCAGTGAATGGCTTTCAAAATTCCTGAAAAATTATCAGTTCTTGAAAGCCTGTTTTAGATGGTTTCAGCTCACCTTGCTTCTGTCAATATTACAGTAATATAGTAAGCTTTTAGCCAAATCCCCCCAAATTTTTTCTATAGAGCTAGCTTTTCCCTTATGCAATTTGATATCATGTACTGGCACTTTTTGCATCAGGATATATAGTAATATAGCATTTCCTCCATAGTGCACAAGCTCCTTGAAGATAGATACTTCATATCAGAAGTAGCTATCTGTATACTCTGAGCATATAAAATAACAATGGGCAAAAGTAGACATTCAATAAATATAGAAATGCATTTCTTATAAATACACTAATATTCCAATCTTAACTGATCAGCTGAACTCAGGATGAATGTCTCCAGAATTTCCTTGGTCCATGTCTGATTTCTGCTTGTCTCATTATCACTAATGCAGCTTTAGAAAAAAAATAATAATCCCTGGCATTGCACATAGGTTTATTGATTCATTCAACAAATATTTATTGAATATTTGCTATATGTGTATATCTGGTATTGTGTTTAATGTTGTGAATATCATGGTAAAAAAGATGGACAGAATTTCTGTTCTCATACTTAAGTCTCTATTAATGAAGAGACCAATAGATAATTAAAATAAAATGTGAAAAACTTTATGCAAAATGAAATCTCATTATCTCACGGGCACAAAGGAAAGGCACCAAAATTAGCCTTGGGAAGTCAGAAAAGGATTCCAGAAGTATTGTCCAACCTGAGATTAGAAATGTGGTAAAGAGTTGGCCAGGTCAGTTTTATTAAAGACAAATTTCTTTATTGAATCAAATTTTCAGTTCTTCATTCTAGAAATACATGGCCCAATTTTTTAATGTTTCCTGTGACACTACAAAGAGGAGAGATTTAGGATATAATATGACTAAATCTAAAAATTTTTAAACTGAGTGGGAGGTCAAAGAACTGAATTCATTATTTTTGTCTAAGAAAATGGAGAAATCTTTTGACATATTTGCCATGATGAGAAAATGTCCAAGACAGAATCTGATATTTCTTTTCCTCCTGAACATAAAATCAATTTAAAAGAGATTAAGTCAGTAATGATGAGAAAGAAATTAATTTAGCAGGCTCATCCTATAAACCATGTTGTTGGGGAAAGCCTGATCAGCATTCAAGTACTTTCCAAAAAATACAATATCTTATTTTTTTTATTTAAAAACATGCTTGAAGAAAAAATGTTCTGAGAATTTTAATCTGTGGGGAAAACCACTTTTGTTTTGCTAAGAACTACATTCATAGAATATTTTTCTCTACCAAATTATTTAATTTATTTTTTGTTCACAGCATTCCCAATATTTAGGACAGAAAAAGTTGAGATGTGAACATAAATAATTCTCAGAGAAAGCTTAGGAATTGTATAGGCACTAGTTTATTCACTCCAGTTAAGGGAAGATTAGAAACTCAACAGAGTTCATTCATGACAAAAATGAAAACCCTAAACAGAGGATTAACTTGATTTAACAGTAATTTCATCAAACCAAGTATACAATACTTGTGTGAGAAAAGCAAAAACCCACCTAGTTTTAAAAACTGACTGAGCAAAGTAGATGAATGCTATATATTGAAACTGAAGAATGGTCATATTCCCTCCTAATAAATGATACTGGATCAACCCCAAATGTATTCATTGCATCATGCAGTCTGATAAATTTGTGAGCTCATGACAGAAACTGGCTACTCTATGTCAGGCATGGTGCTAGCTAAGTAATTGAAATAATGTGAGAAATATTATCTTCATTGTTACAATTAAGGTAATAGTGATGCAAAAATAACTTGCTCTGTTTCAAAAGAGTAATTTTCTGGAATGGGATTCAAACCTATTTCTAAATCCAAAGGCTTTTTCATTTTCCCTGACATATAAGCAATAAAAGAATAAAGGAGACTAATGAATACATAATAATGTTTTAAATAATATTTTTCTATGAAGCTCCTCTTCCTAATAGTATTTTTGTGAATTCCTAAGTAGTATGTTTCATGATATTTTGGCAGGTATATGAGAGCTACCTTGCTAACATTCCTAGGAATAGCTAAATGATATGACTCCCACCATCACATTAAGTGCATATAGTTATGTATATCACTATATGGCATATATACACATTATAAGGTAATTTGGTTATAGAAAATTACAATTCATGGGTCATCTCATTTTGAATGAGTTGCTCACCTCATCACAGTTATCAGCTTAATATCCTATCCACAACAATTCCGCATGTTAAAATATAAGGATGCATTAGTCTTTATGAGTTAGACATTTATAGATTCCCCCACTGGCCTAGAATTCTACCAGTTGCAATGGTGTTGTTTCTTCAGCTACAAACCCACAAATGTTGTGTATTCATCAGGATCTGTTATACCCCTTTTGCAGATATACAGCCTTTGCTCTAGAAAAAAAATCACATGTAATTTTGGACATTGGCAGAAAACTCCTTTAATCCACCCTAGAGAACTACTAACTCCTTTGACAACTTCCACAAACCACAGGAGATTTATTTGTTGCTGGCTGCCCAGCCTTGTGCTTCTGCCTTAGAATCCACGTTACCAAAATATGAAGGACAGGAGAAAGCAGTTCATTTTATTTCCCTAAAACATTCAGTCTCCACATTTCATATTTGCTTTTACCGCTCCCACGTGTCTCCACTCTCATGCATTTCTTCTCCTTTACAGCATCATTTTAACTTCTTTGGAGGCTCATTTCATTTCTCAGATGCCTTTCGTCTTGCTCCCCTTTATGTAAATATACATATTTTTTAAAGAAAAGGAGAAATAAAGCAGTCCTTTCACACAGACACATCTATATACACAATACATGCAAAATTTGATAAGTGAGATTAATGGCAGAATAGAGATGACAAGAAACATTCAGTAAACTTGAAGATAAAATAACAAAAAATAATCAATCTAAAGAACACAGAAAAATATTTTTTTTAAGAAAGGGAGCTTTGAGAACCTCTGTGACAATATCAAGTTTTCTAATGCACATGCAATTTAAAAGTGCGTACAGGATATAAGAGAAAGAACGGTGCAGAAACAGTACTTCGAATACAGAACAATAACAGGAAAGATTCTCGTGGAGTATTCAAAATTAATAGTATATTTTATGCTTAATTTTCTTCTACTTAAAGAGAAAAAGAAATAAAAGACAAACATAACCAGCCCAGCCGTAAGCGTAGGTTAGAGCAACACTGGAAGACAGAGAACCATGTGGAAGGAGAAGAGCCAGTCCAAGTTTTCTTGATGCCCTTCTTTTCTGAAGGTTGGGACTGCTTTCACATTTTGTATGATTCCATTTAATGTCCTCTATTGGCATATCATTTATACTTATTTGTTTAATTCTTTTAGTGGTTGCCACAGGATTTAAAACATGTATTATTAATCTAAATCCCCTTCAAAGAACATTATCAGGGTTGTTCAACCCATGGCCCCTGGGTTGCATGCAGCCCAGGATGGCTATGAATGCAGCCCAACACAAAAACATAAATTTACTTAAAACCTTTTTTTTGCTCATCTGTTTTTTTAGGGTTTGTGTATTTAATGTGTGGTCCAAGACAACTCTCTTTCTTCTTGTGTGGCCCAGAGACGCCAAAAGTTTGGACACCCTGGCGACAGGTTCTTGGGTAGTATGACTACCTTATACCAGAGCGTTCCCAATTCTACCCTCCTGTCTTTTGTGACACTGCTGTTGTTTGCTTCACTTATCCACAGGCTATCATCAGCCACAGAACAGTGACATGCCCCTTCAAACAAACAGTCATCTTTTAGATCGATTAAGAATAATAAAATTTTATCTTCATTTATTTTCCTTTGATGCTTTTCCTTTTCTTAAATGTAGAGCTGAGTTTCTAGGCTATATTATTTATCTTCTACCTGAAGAACTTCTTTCAACAGTTTTTTTTTGTAGAATAGGTATCCTGGTAATGAATTTGTTTGAGATACTATTTATCATTCATTTTTGAAGGATAATGTCACTGGGCAAATCTGAGATCTGTCCAGAGGTATCCAGCCATGTAATATGAAAAATAGAGACATTTATTGAAGAAGATACAAGATACAAGACACATTGTACACAGGACAATGACACCTCAGTCCCCTTCCAAGTAGGCACCTTGGAACCTCACAAAGTTCTCCCAATCACCATCAGCTGCCCAGTCGTATTTTCCTGAATCTCACTGATGGCCTGAAACCTCTTCCCTTTCAAAGGCGATTTTATTTTTGGGAAAAGCTAGAAGTTACAGGGTACCAAATCTGTGCTATAGGGGGGCTGAGTCACCTGGGTAATTTGATGTTTCACTAAAAACTGCACAAGACCTGAAGCATGGGTGGGTACATTGTCATGACGAAGCTACCAATCACCAGTTGCCCATAGCTGTAGCCTTCTGAATGATCCAAACAGATTCCGTGGAGGAATGTTCACACTTAATGCAAAGTCTGATGCAGATTCATTGCTTCTACTAGCTCAGTCATTTTGCATGTGGCAACCACACAGTGCACATGCTCACTCAACAGTGTCAACTGCTCCCACTGACTAGGACTGTGAAGTTATCATTGTTCACACCTGTGAATTCCAGTCCATTCTCCTTGGCTGCCAGGTTACATGATGTTGCGTGAGATGGTCTCTTTATATTAGCAAGGGCTGAGTTTTTCCCGACAGACTTCCTATGAAAAAATGCCCAGTGTCACTAATCATCAAAGAGAAGCAAATTACAAACACAATGAGACATCACCTCACACCTGCCAGAATGACTATCATCATTAAATCAACAAACAAGTGCTGGCAAGGATGTAGAGAAAAGGGAAACTTTTGTGCACTGTTGGTGGAAATGAACACTAGTACAGCCATTTTGAGAAAGAGTTATGGATTTTCCTCAAAAAATTAAAAGTGGAACTTCCTTTGACCCAGTGATTCCATCTAAATATCCTAAGAATCCTAAAACAATAATTCAAAGGAATATATGCACCTCTATGTTCACTGCAGTGTTATTTGGAAGCAACCCAAGTGCCCCTCAGTAGATGAGTGAATAGAAAAGCTGTGGTATATTTACACAATGGAATACTACTCAACTGTCAAAGAAAAGGAAATCTTATCTTTTGCAGAAACATGGATGGACCTGGATATTATTATTCTAAGTAAAATAAGCCAGTCAGAGAAGGACAAATACCCTATCGTCTCACTTATATGTAGAATCTAATGAACGAAATAAACTGACAAACAATAGAAACAGAAGCATGGAAACATGGAACAAACTGGCAGCTGTCAGATGTGGGGAGGGGTGCAATGGGACTGGATAAAAGAAGATGAAGGGATTAGCCAAAGAACATATATATGTAACACATACACACAGACAACGGTGTGGTGGTAGCCAGAGGGAACGGGATGAGGGGCCTCAGTGAAGGTGGGCAAAGTGGGGTTGGGGGGAATGGGGACAGAAAAGACTGCTTGGGGCAATGAGCACACAAGGTAGTATGCGAATGACATATGATTGAGTTGTACACTTGAACCTGTGTGGATTTGCAAACCAATGTCACCCCAATAAATTCAATTTAAAAAAACTGAAGATAATAATTGATCATACACCTAACGTTGTTCATAGAATCATATGATAATGCATGTTAAAAAACATAGAGCCCTGCCTGAAACATAGCAAGTACTCAAAAATGTTAGCTATTATTATCATCTGGAAAACAATGCCCAGGCTGTTGGAGCAGCACATTCTAGGCACAGCAGGTAATAAGGGAGTGTGTTGTTTACACCCTGGGCTGACCAACTCCACAGCTGTTGTGACCCACTAGCGCAAGGCATGGATGAAACAATGAGTCCAATTGTCTGTTTCTAACTGCACCTGTTATACTGAGAGGTCTGGAGCCCCCTTCCCTATTCCTATTTAATTCTCCACATATGGAATAACTAAAAAACACATTTCCACATTTATAACTACCACAAATCTTTCTATCTTTGTGTCATGCATGAAATTTTTACTGCACAGGATATAACTGTCTCCTGCTGCCTATCATCTCCTACTTCTGTGATTTTAAAAGTGGTTTCATTTCTTTAGATGTTCTCAGACTTGTAAGATAAAAGTTGACTTCTTTTTTAATATTTTTCTTAAGTCAGTTCAATTCAGCTCTGCCTGCTTCATAGAAAGTAGAGATTTTGCCCATATGCTGGCAAAAAAAAAAAAGTTACATTTGGACCTTCGTTTGGGGTGTGGTTGTGTGTTTTCACTTTGTTGTTATGGGTATTCATTTGGAGATATTTTAATAGGAAGCTGAAAAAGCCTGTACTATCATGTGACTTTAAAAAGCAGAATTTAAACTTAAATTTTGAAAAAGATAACATAAAGAAAATATAAAATGTTAAAGTAATTTAGTTGTACCTGACTTAACATACTTCAGTAGTATAGACGTTGAAAGTGAAAGAATCCTTTTTTTCCAAAACCTGTACATGATTTGTCCAAAAAGAGTTTCTAAGCCTGAATCACCAAAGCTCTAAGATTACTCCTATAGATTTGTCTTACAACATCAATATTATTGGGATTTGGATTGTTTGGGTTTTTTTTTTTTTTTTTTGATCCTAAAAGACCTTGTACTTTATTCTTACATTATCTTACACATGAGAAGCAGGAGGTTAAGTAACATTGCAAGGATTCCATATAACCAGTCAGAGGCAAAATCAGAACTAAAACCCTGGTCTCCTTGAGTTATTTTTATTAGAACAACTTGTTGAAATTCAATTCTAAGTACAAATTACCTTTAAATAATTTTGGTGATGTTATACTTTCAATAAAAGAAAAATTAACATTTCTCCTAAGTGGTTTAGAATTCTCCGTTTTTTCATGCCCAGTCTTACATCTGATTTCACACCATGAGACCCAGCTGATGCTGAAATGGTTCAGTTTGTCAGCTTGTCAGTTTGTCCAGGACAAGCTAATCTAACTGTGGAAACCATCCAGTTCTGATGATATGCCTGGTTGGTGCTGGATAAGATTCTGGCTTTTTCTGGTTGGCAAGTGTAGACCCTCTGTCCACCCTCTATCTTCCTCTCAGATGGGGTCCTGAAGTCTCCAGAGAACTGGTATGGAAGGAAATTTCTGCCCATTATATTTTATTTCTCTCTTCATTTTAATGTAAATGACCCCATATGAAGAAGTAATTTCCAAAAGATGTTTACTTGTGACAATCTATATTTTTAAAATAAATCCTAAGTTTTCATCCTCTAATAGATAAAGCTTTCAGGATGAAGACAAGAGTGCAAACAAGTTGGAAAAAAATTCTACTTCCTTTGTGGGAGATAAGTTTAAGGCTCACAAGTGAGCAAGAATATATAAAAGTGAAATAAGTCTTCCCACCAGGGAGTTGAAATGAAGTGGCCCACTAAACTCAGATCTGTAAGAAAGAAATGCAAAGTGCCCTTTCTCTATCCTTTTATTGTGGCAGCTTCAGCATCAGGACGTTTGCTGGCATATTTAGGACAAGCGATTCACTCTCATTCAGATTTCCTCTTCGTGAGTAACTTCAAGGTTTTACTTTTCACTACCACTTCCTCCAGTTTCTTAGTGAGGAACGTTTTGCATGTTTAGAGTAAATTAATCAAGATGGTTAACTCAATAATGAAATAAAATTGCAAATGTCAGGAAGTTTCTGGAGGGATTGACTGTTCTAACAGAGTGTAAAATAGAATAAACATAATGTATGTCATAAAAGATGTTTTATATGACTTTAGGGAGAGGCTACTGGAATAACCTGTTAGGGTTGTAGTCACTTTAAGCTGGGGAGTGAAGCCAACTAAATGGATCCTCGACGTCCATGTTATCAGGTCAGGAAGTCTGAGAGGGAAATAACTGGAGAAGAAGAGACTAGAACCTTCATATTCAGGGTGCATTCAAATAGAGAGGGAAATATGATAGAAAAAGAATAACACTGTTGGATTAGATGTGGTAAATAAGATTAATATTCTGAAACCAAAGCTCAGAGATGCTGTGTGTCTAACAGCTTGAGAAACTGACCTTTCTCCACAGCAAAAGTAAGTTTTCGCTTGCACCCTCTTCTTCTGTTATTTGACCATCTCCTCTGTAATCTGTCACTACATATATTGGAACCAGACAACCCAACTTTAGCAAAGCCCCATTCACTTATTCTAAATCATGAGACCACTCATGGCTTTTGTCCTCTGGAGCTTTCAGTCTAATTCAGTGAATTTCAACCCGTGTGCCACAAGAATTTTTAAAATACGCAACATCTGGCTATTTAAACGGGCACTGACCTCTTTTCTTTTAGGTTGTCAGATAAAAAATGACAACAGTTAACACAACAATAGCTGTCTTATGTAAATGCCTCATCTTCTTTTTCTAGTTTTTTTGCATTTTAAATTTTATTTTTATTGTATTTTTCTGTTACCATTTAGTCCCCTTAAACCACCCTATGTCCTGCAATCACCACATTGCTGTCCATGTCCATAAATGCTCTATCTTGAACCGTAAGTATATAGATCATATAATAGAGTTGCATCTTATTGGTCACGTTGCATCATAAGATTTGATCTGATTAGTTAATTTTTAGTACTAGAAATCCTTATATATGAGTTTAGGCACCTGATTTTTCAAAAAGTCACTTTGGAACAAAAAGGGTAGGTAATTACTATTATTTTCTGTAATCGATCAAAATCATACTTATTTTTGGTCAGATCAGCCAAAATATATATTTGGGGTATGCCACAGAATTTTAGTAATTAGTTTATGTATGCCATAAGATGAAAAAGGTCAAAAATCACTGGTCTAATTATATGCTCCATAACAAATTACCACATATTTACATATTTAAATAGATTTTGAAACAACGTGCTTATTAGCTCACATTTCTATAGACAGAAGTATGGGTGGACTTAGGCTGGATTTTATGCTCAGGGGGTCACAAAATTAAAATCAAGGTTTTAATTGGATTTGGTTCTTACCTGGAGGTTCTAGGGAAGAATCTACTTCTAGGCTCATTCAGGTTGTTGGCAGAATTCGGTTCCTTAGATGGTAGGACTGAAGGCCCTGTCTGCTGCTGGGTGTTTCCTGGGATTTATTCACAGCTCCTAGGCTCTCTCTCTCTGATCCTTACATGTGACTCCCTCCATCTTCAAGCCAGTGACAGTGTTTCGAATCTTATCATGCTTCGAATTCCTTTACTTCCCTTCTGCCTTTTACTTGCCACTGGGTAACAGAACCATGCCCCCCTCCCCTGCCTGACGACCTGGGTTCTATTATTCTGGGTTCTTTTTGCTCGCCCCCGGTAAGAACTGTGGCTCTCAATGACAGAGTTTGGTAAAAAGGGAAGGAACCATGTATTCAGAAGTTATACAGGTTTAAAATAATGGCAGAATTCTTCCATTACATCTCACTCCTTTTAGAAACATGCACTTAAACAACACGGTATAACGAGCTCCTGACTATCCTCCACTCAGACAAATATCTCATGAAGTGTGTAGGTATTTGCCATTTATTTTGGAAACCAACCCATTACATGAAATGTTTTATGAGAGTATTTTATCTAAGTAGAAAGAAAATTTCTTGACCCTAAAAAGTACTGTTGATAGGTGCAGTGGACATGTAGTCATTGTGCAGGTGATATCTAATCCCTCTTTTCACTGTCAGTAACCCCAGACTGCTGCTTCGGGAGGCCATCCTTCTCCTTATGAATTTCTGCTATGTGGCTTGAAGAGATATTTACACTACCCCTTTCTCCAGCTGTAAATATGTCCTCCTTGTCACAGGGATAGAATTAGGGATAGGAATTTATCCAGGAGCAATGCATTAAGCTACGTTAGCAGAGCCAAAAGCAAAACCTTTTGTTCTATGTTTAGAGGGAAAAAAAAGTTTTTTTCTTTTTCACACATACAGATTAGTAAATGCAAAGTAAGGACATTTTACTAACAAGAGAGAAGACATCTGAGGGTAAAGCCATCACATGAAGAAAATGAACTACATAGAAATGGAACTGAAGCCCTTATCTAACCAGATTTGACTCCTATCCCAGAAGTGAAGTGAGTAGATACATTTCTCCATGATTTAAACTAGTTTGTGCTCAGTTTTGTCTTATTAGTAACTAAATGTCTCTTACCTGATACAGGAGACATATAAAAATAAAAAATAAAAGGGCGAAGCTAAATACATGAGATCTGGTGTTTTTAAAGGTCTCGACCACATGTTTAAAAAGAAAAGTATTGCAGCTTCAAAGAGTGTTTTCAATGTAATCCATTACATTTAAAGTGAAAACAGTTTTCTGTTAATGCAGAGTAAAACCACCACAAAATGAAGTTTGAGAAAGAATTAAGGGAGAAAGAAAACTTTCAATTGCTTAGCTCACTGCAGGGAAAGTAATTTCCATTTTCATTTTCCCAGTTTTTCCTCATCACATCTGATTTGTTAGCAATGGAGGAAGCTTCTATTTTTCAACTTCTCTGCAAGCACTATGCCACTGCACGCGACACATGTAAGTTAGTGTTTCCATGCTGATAATAAAGTGCTCGAAACCCACAGGAACACCTACGAAATATTCAAATTGCCCTGTCATTGTGAACCTCATTTCTGCTGGGTGCTAAGTGAAGATATCACATTTGTCAAATGGTATAATCATCTTCTCCCCTGAAGACAAGAGCCCAGGAAACTTCACAGGTGCCAGCCAGCACTTAGCCCTCAAAACTTGCTGAAGGCTAAGATGGCCAAAGGCAGGTAGCAAGAGAGATGTGTGAGCAATCAGTCTTCCCTAAAATTAGCTGAAACGCTCAAGTGTTTGGCTCATTAGCATAAAGAGACAATAGGATTTACAGCCTAATTTGAAAACTCCCTGAATATGAAGAGAGTCGACTGTTTTTTGGATTGAAATCTGTGAGCCAGAAAGGTAAATCTTTTAAATTTGATCAGGTAGTTAATCTCCTTAGGTCTCTGACTTTTCCTCTGAAAAACTAGGATAATAGTACCTACTCAATAGCGTAGTTATGAAGACAAAATGAAATCTCGTAATATATTTCTAAAAGAAAGTGCATGTGAAACTTCACATTTTGTATACATTTAGTGCAGTTGTTCCAGGCGGAACACAATGTTCTAGGAAGAAGCTAGGCAGATTATTCATTGTTTAGCCTCAGTATTCTCAGGATTCGCTGGGGGGCTTTTTTTAAAAAAATGCCTATCTTTAGCATCTTTGGGGTATTCTGTTGCCTGAGAAAAGGAAGTTCAGAGAGAGGTCTCAAATGTTAACCTTACCTCTGGGCGACAACTGCCTGCATCCAAGCTCCAGCCCTGTGGCTGAGGCCTGGTATGTATTGAATGGCATCTCTGCTGCTGTCATCCTGAGTTCCTAGGTGTATGAACATTAGGCCTATCTTTCTGGCAATTAGCTCTGTCAACCTGTGCTGGAAAATGATTTGGAAGTATCTACAGCTAAACCCAGGATCACCTCTCAACACAGACTGACTGACTCATTAAATTCTCTTTTCCACAGATCCCTAGGGCTCAGCCAATAATCCTTTCCTCTTTCATGGCTCCCATACTCATTCTACTCCTTGGAGTTTGTGGAAGATACAGCAGTGCTCCCCAAAGATTCCTTAACTATCCAAGCTCCCCAAGCCTTGTAGTTGAGAAGAATCATATGACTAATTCTGACCATTGGTCTGGAAGAGGTGATGACATGTGTCACTTCCAGATCAAATCATTGATCTGACAGCACATGACCTCTGCGTTCTCATCCCTCTGCTGTGATGCACCTACATTCTAGATGGTGCAATTTCATCAGCCTGGACTCCAGAGTGACTACATAGAAGGGAGCCTCCAACAACTCAAATGAACATGGGGCCTAAGTGAGAAATAAACAGGTAGTATATTGGGATTAATTTGTTATTCCAGTATAATCTAACTAATTGTGATTAATTCAGGTCCTTGATTTGAAATGTCAGAAAACATTACTCAAGATTTTCCCTTTTTTACTATTCTCGAAAGCAGGTAACAGGGGGCACTTTCATTTTAGAGACTATAATGCTAATCATTGTGTAAGGAATTATTCAATGTTGGTTAATATTTTTTTTTAAGCTTAGCCAAGATCAGAGACAAAAAAGTATTGGATAAATATAGGGAACCTAAGAGATTTTTTTTTCTGGTGTTCAATGAAGAGGACCACAAAACATGGGAGGAAATTGGAAAGAGCAGAGAAGTGAGGGAGGAGATAACTGAAGTAAGACCAGAATGTGGGTAGCCTTGAGTGTCAGGGTGCAGGGCTGGCCTTGGCAATGGAAATATGCATGAGCTGTGAGAAGGTTTAACATTAAAAAACAGTACACCGAGGCTACAGTGGATTAAAGAAATAGGGATGTATTTATCATAAGAATTCTTCCAAGAGTTAGTTTGTGTCTTGTGCAGCTAGGTGCTCAAAGATATCAGTAAGGACCCAGGCTCCTTTAGTTTTTCTGTTCTGCCATCCTTAGCATATACCTTTGGTCCTCATGGTCTCAAGACGCTGCTACTCTCCAGCTGACAATCCTCAAGCCAGCACGGAAGAAAGAGTTAAGAAGGAGGAAGACATAACATAGATATTAGGGTTAAAATTTCCCAAAAATTCCAAGCAGATTTTTATTTTAAATCACAACATCAGAACTCACTACTTTCAGAGTTAAAGACATTGGAAAGGTATTTTTAACTATGTACACTGAAGTTGAATAAAACACATAAAAATGGAAGAATAGACATTGCATTTGCAACTAGTGATGCCTGCCGACCCATGCTGCCTCACGAGCTCAAAATTTTATAATGAATGTCAAATCCAGGTTCTCTCCTCCAACATCTAGTTCTTCTCTGTGTTCTTTAAAGTTTATATTCTGGATTCATAGATGATTTTCTTTAAGGCTGTCTTATCATGATTATTTGGATCTTGGAATTAATCACTGAGAAGCCAGTAATTTATCAGATAGCTACTGGCGTTAGATCCCCCCCAAATTGTCATTCCTCCTTACAGGGACCCGGGGTTGGGCAGTCTTGGGAATAAGCATCAACTTTCCTATTTGACAGAGTGACCAGGGCAGAGGCAAGCCATCCACGTTGCTTTATTTTTCTTTTAGTGGCTAACCTAGGGATTATACTACCTACCTCTTATTTATAACAGTCTAATAAAATTATTAATTTACTACTAGGAGTTTACAACATTTTAATCCTTTTCACTTCCTGACTTTTTCACTATTGTCATATATTTTAATATTACATATATTCAAAACCCACCAAGAGACTTTATTGTTTTTGCTTTACAAATCAATATTCACTTATATTTGCTGACATATTTTTCTTTTCTGTTGTCCTTTATTATTTCTTATATTTCTGTGAATTCAACAGTTTAGAGGTCTCCTCAATGAAAAACTCCTTTTACTATTTCTTTAGGTTTAGGTTTCCTGGCAATAACTTCTCTCAATATTGGTTTACCTAAAGATTTCAACTAAAGATTTCAAGGGTATTTTTTTTTCTGGGTAGAGAATTCTTAGTTGTCTGTATTTTATTGTAGTACTTCACTTCATTTTCTTCTGGCTTCCACAGTTTTTTTTGGTGAAAAATCAACTAACGATCTTACTTTTATTTTATAAAATTGCTTGTTTTGTGTTTTAATCTCTAACTGTCTTGGCTGGCATTTAAGATTATTTTCAACAGCTCAACTATACTGTGTCTAAATGGGATGACTTTTTTCATGCTCCTAATTTTTTGAGGCTTGCAGCATTTCTTAAATCTATAGCTTTATATATTTCATCTATATTGGAATGTTGTCAGGTGAAATGACTCAATATTACATCACAGGGGTTTTGCGCATTGTAGAAAACATAACGTGAAACCTGCTCAGTATAACAAACCAAAAATTAATACAATTATTTTAATTTAACAAAATACCTTTTCATGTTCAATATCACAATGATAATATATTTTGAGTTCTGATTAATTTTACTTAATAATTATAATTACTTCCTCTGTACTCATAATCATTGGTTTTAGTGACTGGGTAGTTCCAGTAGATTGAGGTGCCTGGGTTGACACTGCCATCCCCTATTTTAGACATTAATATTCACACATTTTCGTAAATATTTCGCACTGCTTATTTTCACATACAGAGCTTCCCTCAAGACCTGTGGCTTGGAGCTTCCCATGGATCAGTCTTTATTTCTCTTCTCTGTGTATATTTACTCCTTTGATGATCTCATCTTAACTGATGTCTTTTAATGCCAAATATATGTCAGTAACTTGCAAATTTGCTTCACCAAAGATCTCTCTCCCAAAATCCATGCTTTTATATCCAATTGTCTACCCAAATCTCCATTTAGATAACCTAAAAAAATCTCAAACCCAGTATGACCCCTACAGAACTCCAGGTTGCCCCTTGAAAAACCTTCTCCACATGCAGCTTTGTTTCATTTCAGCTGATGCAAAACCATTTCAGCTACTTGGGCAAAATTTTTGAAGCTCTCCTTGCCTCTTTCCTTTATTTCATATCTCCCTTTGGATCTGATGAAAATCCTACTTATTCTGCATTTAAAACCTATTTAAAATAAAGTTCATCTAACCAGCTCCATTTTTATCATCCTTATCTGAAATACCATCGCCTGTCCTGGATAACACCCAGAGCTTCCCGTGCTGGTTTCCTATGCCTGCTGCAACAAATTACCACACACTGTTGGCTTAGAACAACAGAAACTTATTCTCCTGTATTCCCAAAGGCCATAGGTCCAAAATCACTATCAACGAGCCTAAATCAAAGTATTGGCAGGGCCACACTCCCTCCAGTGGCTGTAAGGGAGAATTCATTCGTTTGCTTTTTTGTTTGTTTCCTTGCCATTTCTAACCACTAGGGCTGCACTCCTTGTATTCTTTTTCTCCATCTTCAAAACCAGTGTTGTAACATATTCCCTCTCTGACCCTGCTTACATCATGTGGCTTTTCTTTTTCCTTTGGGTCTGTGGTCATATCTCTTTCTGTCCTTCACTTAGAATAAGTTAAAAAAAATTTGACTCTTATGCTGAATGAAATGACTATCCGTTACAAGTTTCTGAAAAAAAAAAAAAAAGCATAGCATGGTCTAACTGACACAGTGCTTTTATTCAAAAAAGAAATACTGACTTGATTTTTAACTGTGGTTGTATTTAAAGAGCCCACCAGGAAAATCAAGGATAATCTTTCCATCTCAAAATCCTTAATTTAATCACTTCTGCAGGGTCTTTGGGGGAAGGAGCATATAGAGCAACATCCACAGGTTTCACTGGTCAGGATGTGTATATCTTTCAGGGAGTCATTATACAGCCTATCACATTTCCTAACTGGTCATTGACCTCAAGTATCTCCTCTTGATAGGCTATTCTCAACACAAGAGTGTCCTTTTGAAATACCAGTTAGATCATATCATGTTTTCATTTTTGCTTTTTCTCAGAAACATGTAATGGATCCTCATTTCATTCAGCCTAAGAGTCAAATTCCTTATGAAGCCAAAAAGGTGATACTACATGGCCCAGACTCCCATTTCTCTCAGACTTCACCTCCTACTACTTTCTCCCTTTCTCACACCATCTCCTCCTACTAACCTCTTAATACTTCCTGAAACATGCCAAGCACTTTCTCACCTTAGTACTGTTGCATTTGCTGCTTCTCATCTTCCCACAGATTGATAACCCTCTCTCTTCAATACTTGCACATGACTTTCTTAATGTTCTACTCAAAAACTCCATTTAAATTTTTAACCACTATTTCCATATTCTTGATCCTTACTCTGCTCTGCTTTTCTTTTTTCCAAAACACTGATTACCACCTAATTTTCTGTATGATTTAATAATTTATATTTATTATGTTTATTTTTCTGTCACTATTAGAATATAAATTTCATTTTGTTCAACTATATAGGTCAAGCGTCTTATGGCAATGCCTGGCATATATAAGAGGTACATAATGATTATTTGTTGAATAAAAGAATGGCATTTTTCTACTGAGAAATTATTTCTTTAGGATAAAATGCTTATTAATATAGAAATAGGGTCAAAAAGCCTAATATTTTTATGGATCCTGAAAGATCCCCATTTCACTCAGCATAAGGGTATGATTCCTTATAAAGTTCCATTATGCTCTTCAGACTGTTCATATTATTTTATATTTACATTAGCAATATGAGTCTCACCATCATCTCATCAAAATTGGACCTGTTCTTCTTTTTAAAACAAATAACAAATTCAGTGCTTTGCCAATAAGGTGCAGATCTACTTCAAAGATAATCAACTGACATACTATATTATGAGCATCTAAAATTATGACAGATTATTCTATGCATTCAGGAGGAAGGTGTAGGATAATAAGATTTTTAAAAGCATCATCTATGTCTTCAACAAGGTCATAATTTATTCATAGAAGAAAGGGTGTAAAAATGAGTAATTAACTGGCATATCAAAAAGTGAATAAACATTATCAAAAATTTTCAGAAGGCACTGTTAAAGATCTAGTTGCACTAGTATATGAGTATATTGCAATTTGATAAACTTAGATGAAGTTCAAATGAGAAAAGAGCTCCTTCTTATTGTTTCCACAGGGGAATTTTATTCTCCTATTAATTTCCTGACTTAAGACAGGAGTGACCCTTCAAGGAACCTCTCTCTAGTTCCTAAGGGCATGATTAAATAACAGAATAATGTGTAGCAACCACACTTTTATGCGAAAGGAAAATATTTATTTTTTAACTACAAAGTCTCATGCATTTCTTCAGGATTTCAATTTTAACAAAACAGACTGAGTTTGGATTAATCACAGGAGGTTCTCAACCAGACTTGTCTAGTTCTGCTGTGATTCCAGTCAGACCTTCCTGGGGAGGAAATCCTATCTATGGGCAGCAGGTAGAATTCAAGAGGGCGACAATTCCCTAAAGAACTGAAATATATCAAGAACATTGGAGAATTAAAATTCAAATACTGCAACATAAAAAAATTATGCTAAAAGTACAAACTTTCAGTTATAAAATAAATAAATCTTAGGGCTATAATAATACTGTATTGCATATTTAAAAGTTGCTAAAAGAGTAGGTCTTTAAAGTTCTTGTCACAAGAAAAAAATGTAACTGTGACAGTGACAAATGTTAACTAGACTTATGTGGTGATCATTTCACAATATATAAATATCAAATCATTATGTTTTACATCTGAAACTAAAAGAATGCTATATATCAATTATATCTCAACTAATTAAAAAAGCAAAACCATCGACAACAAACAAGCAAAAATTCCAAGTACTTCTTTGGCAATTCTAAAAAAAGGATATATTTCATTCTTTTTAAAAAACTTTTTGCATGTTTTCTTTCATTAGAAAGGAAGACGAAGAGACTCAGAGTTTAAAATTTTAAATAAATGATCCCAAAATCATGACTTTGGTGACCCAGAGAATAAGGCCTTTATTCAGGACCATAATAGTACAAAGGGTTATGATACCTTTATTATGTGAGACCAAAATATAAATTTGAAATTTACTAAAGGAATTTTCTATTTCTAGTAAAGTATGTTTTATCTAAGATTGACTAGAATCACTTTTATAAGACAATTTTTGAGATTTTTTACTTTAAAGAAAACATGGAGCATTTTAAAGCAATTCTCCTCTCCCTATCATTCTATTCCATCAATCTCTACATTTCAGAGTTAAAGAATCTAAAAAAAACCCCTCCTTATTGCTCACCTCTTAAAAGATAAAAATGTAAAATATAAAGTAAGTCTTTAAAGTGTGCATGATGATAAAGATGTCAAAGTATCTTGGCAAAAGCCATTGAGTTGGAGTCAGAATGCCTGACTTTGTGCTCAAGTACCCATGCTTTGTAAACCCCGAAAAAATTTAATTCCTTAAAAATAAAAGGCATTAGACCTCTGGCCAAGATGGAGACATAGGTAGATACACTTTGTCTCCTCGCACATCTAAAGGAAGGACAACAACAAATTTAAAAGCAAAAACTAACCAGAACTGCCAGAAAATTGAACTGTATGGAAGTCTGGCAACCAAGGAGTTACAGAAGAAACATTCATTCAGACTGGTAGGAGGGAAGGAGACGGGCGGCTGGGGCGGAGAGGAAGCCAGGCAAGGCAGTAGCTGGCAGCCTGGGGTGGGCAAGGGAGTGGCTGGTGGACTAGGTGGTACCATATTTGCCTGCAGATAAACCGGGAGGAACAACTGGGACCTGAGAGAGACTGTGCAACCCAGAGTTCCAGTGTACGAAAAGAAAGCCTCAAAACTTCTACTGGTAAAAACCTGAGGGGTTTGTGGTGGTGAGAGAAACTGCCAGTCTCACAGGAGAGCTCATCTGAGAGACCCACAGGGTCCCAGAACATACACAAACCCACCCACCCGGGAATCAGCACCAGAAGTTCCCAATTTGCTTGTGGTAGCAGGGGAAGTGTCTGAAAGCTGGACAAGAGCCAAGCAAGTGGCATTACTCCGTCTTGGACCCCTGCCCCACATAGAGCACTGCAAGGCAGTGATGTGGGTTGCCCCACCCTGACTAATATCTAGGGCTCTGCCCCTCACAATGTAATAAGCATGTCAAGATAGATACATAGATACATATATATATATATATCCTAAATGAAAAAACAGATTGAAGCTCCAAAAACAGAACTAAGCAATGAAGAGATAGCCAACCTAACAGATGCAGAGTTCAAAACACTGGTAATCAGGATGCTCACAAAAATGGTTGAGTATAGACACAAAATGAAGGAAAAAGGGAAGGCTATGCAAAGTGAAATAAAGAAAAATACACAGGGAACCAATAGTGAAGGGAAGGAAACCAGGACTCAAATCAACAATTTGGAGCAGAAAGGAGAAAGACACATTCAACCAAAACAGAATGAAGAAACAAGAATTCAAAAAATGATGAGAGACTGAGGAACCTGTGGGACAACTTTAAATTCTCCAACATCCAAATCATAGGGGTGCCAGAGGGAGAAGAGGAAGAGCAAGACATTGAAAACTTAGTTGAAAAAATAATGGAGAACTCCTCAAATCTGGCAAAGGAAATAGACTTCCAGGAAGTCCAGGAAGCTCAGAGAGTCCCAAAGAAGTTGGACCCAAGGGGGCACACATCAAAGCACATCATAATTACATTACCCAAGAGTAAAGATAAGGAGAGAATCTTAAAAGCAGTAAGAGAAAAGGAGGCAATTACCTACAAAGGAGTTCTCATAAAACCCTCAGCCGATTTTTCAAAACACCCTTTATAGGCAAAAAGGGGCTGGAAAGAAGTATTCAAAGTCATGAAAGGCAAGGACCTGCTTCCAAGATTACACTATCTGGTAAAGCTATAATTTAGAATGGAAGAGCTGATAAAGTGCTTCCCAGATAAAGTTAAAGGAATTCATCATCACCAAGTCCTTGTTATATGAAATGTGAAAGGGCCTTATCTAAGAAAAGGAAGATGATCAAAAATATGAACAGTAAAATGACAACAAACTCACAACTATCAACAACTCTACCTAAAAAAACAAACAAACAAAAACAAACTAAGCAAACAGCTAGAACAGAAACAGAATCAGAGAAATGGAGATCACATGGAGGGTTATCAGCAGGGAGGGGGAGGGTGGAGAATGGGGGAAAAGGTACAGGGAATAAGAAGCATAAATGATAGCTACAAAATAGACAGAGGGAAGTTAAGAGTAGTATAGGAAATGGAGAAGCCAAAGAAGTGGTATGTATGACCCATGGACATGAACTAAGGTGGGGGGTGGGGCGGTGCTGGTGGGGTGCCCGGTGCAGAGTAGAGGGAAATAAAAGGGGAAAAAAAAAAGAGACAACTGTAATAGCATAATCAATAAAGTATACTTTAAAAAAATAAAAGGCATTAATAGTATCTTCTGCAATGTCTATTATGAAGATTAAGCAAGATAATATATGTGAAAAGGCTTTGCAACTGTAAAGGGCCATTCACAGATAAGGAAGTCCATTATTGATAGTTTAGTTTATTTATTTTTGTTAATTTTATATGACTGAACAAATATGTAGCAACCACCTAACAAACCATGTCAAATTTTAAGCCTTTGTGTCAAGATTGTTCTAGTTTCCAAATCCAACTCAGGCTTAAACAGCAAAAAGGAGAGATATTCGCTGGCATAGCCTGAAAAGCTCAAGGGACAGAGAGATGGCTTCCTAATGGCTTAGTGAGGGCATTAAACTGTACTGCACACCTGTAAGCTCTGACTTGAAGCGGATGCCCATGTAGACTTTCTTCTCAGCCTAGTCACCCTGCTGTGGAATCAGAACTGCCAACAGCACTCCGGCAATCCAATCAACCCAGAAGACGGGTGAAGCCTTGATTTTCCCAGAGCCCCCGGCAAATACCTCCTTGTTGGATAATATGCTTCCCATGGGAAGAAAGAAGCCACTGAGACTATGAAAAGAGGAGTCTCAAAATCCTGATTGTCACAGGTCCCTGGGAGCAGCAGTGGGAGTGCGTGCAGTTCAAATCACATGGAGGATTCCCCAGCAGGGTGCGAGGGATGCAGATACCAAGAAAAGGGAAATGAATAGTAGGTGGCAAAGACAGCCAGTGACCACTAGAGCCTTCTTCAAATTGTGTCATCTGGCAAGTCTGATGACGGCCATTCTCATTGGAGCTAAAGAAAATATGACAGTTGCTAGTATGTCCCAGGATTCCTGGAGTTGCCTCCCACCCATATTCACCCTGAGGGGTATCTTGTAGCTTTTTTCATCTCACCTTCCTTTCTTCTCAGTTCCCTATACCCCTGTGGTCGTATGTTTCAATGCCCTTTCCATATATTTTCAGTGTTACCCACCGTTCTTAAGCTGTTTTTGTTCATATGTTGAAATAATTAATTTTCTTCCTGAACACTCACCACTTTCAATCCCTTGAGTGACTAAATGTAGATGAGTAAAATAAACTATGTTTAATCCTGAATTATATTTAGAGACTGGTAAATGAAGAAAAAAAATCATTATATATCAAGAGCCTTTTAAATACTAATAAAGGGCAAGTGTTAATTTCCTGTACATTGATCTTCCAATATGCCTATCTGCTTGCCTCTGTTCCCCACCACTGGTCCCATGTTGTGTCATATCCTGCAACAATGAATTGCTTGGAGTCCCCACACCCAAGTACCTACATTTGGTTTGTGCCTTTAATCACGTTTCATTGTCCTGACACTCTTTTCCCACCTTTATCTATCTGGTGAACTATTTGTGTTTCTTCCACATTTAGCTCAACCTCCAGCACCTCAAAGTAGCTTACCAGAACTCATCTCTTTGCGTCCCCTCTCCTGTTATGCATCCCTCTCTCAGAAATTGCCACATTTTGCTGGCATTTTTGGTTTGTGAGTCAGTATCGACCACTAGTCCCAACAATCCTTGAGCACATGAACTGTCATATATCTCTCTTAGCACAGCGACTGACAGGAGTTAGCAGTCAATAATGTTAGTGGTTGAAATATGTATTTATTGATTCATTCATTGTTGCCATTTTAGCTTATAAATTTTAAAAAGATACACTTCTCACTGTGTCTAGGAATGCAAATCATACCAATAACCAATTAATGTGTGACAAATAGCTGCTGGTGGTGTTTTTGTAAAAACACATTTATGAGTAATTTGCAAGAAGATTTAATAACAAACACAGATTTTTTAAATATTTGTCCTTACCTTTCAAATGTATTATAAGGGGAAACAGTAAGATGCAGGGAGACACAGCCAGAGAAGGAGGAAATAAGAAAAAGAGAGGGGACAATTAGGGAATCATATGAAAGAGTCACCAAAAAATCTGAAATGAGATTATTGGAAAATTTGATTTTTAGAATGGTTATACACATTTTAATGCTGTTTACTTGAAAGTAAAACTGAAATAAAATTATCTCAACAATTAAAAATGAGAACCATAAATTATATACATTTTCAACAGTGAGAACATCGTTCTGAGTGTAAATGATTTGTGTGCCGTATGGCAAGCGTGCTCCATTGGGTCCAATTATATGATTGTTTATTGAAAAATTGCTCTCCTTGTCAAATGTTTGATTGAATATTTGCCTGAACCCTGTAATATTTTCACTGAGTAATTGTCTGCTGTAGGTAATACCTTCACTCAGTAATTGCTTGTTCTGAATAATATTTTCACTGAATCATTCCCCATTCAGCATATTTTATCGAACGACTTTCTTGTTGTGAGTCATGTTACCATAAGTTCACTGAGAATTACTTGCCGGATTATATATTTGTATTACTTGGGAACTAGATCTGAGTTCTTGCCTTGCACCTGCTCTAGGCTGGCTGATGAGAGATTATATAACAACTTTCTGTTTCTAAGTTGTTTTCCAGTGGTGTGGGACTTGGACACTGAACTTAGTGCTCAAAGTCAAATAAAATAAAAGTTCTGCTTTTGTGGAAGCAAATAGCTTATTTTAAGGAAAATGGAGAGAGTTCATCTTAGTGAGACAGGCACAGATTAACAAGAAACATCATGGATAAGCTGTCCCCAAGATTCATTTGGAGGTTTCTGGAACCTAAAATTGTTTTTTAATCTAAAATTTTAATGAGACTGTAAGACTGACCAATATGACAAAGAATATGGTGCCAACAGATCTAATAACTCTATATTTAATGCCATCGAGGTAGCAGTGGATTTACCTTTCTTTTTCTCCAATATCACCTAATTTACATAAGATAGAAGTAAGCACTGTCACGTAGCCAGCTCTGGCACAAGCCCTCTAGTTCTGTCTTAAGAAGTAAAGAGAGGAATGCCTAACATTCAGGGAGAACATGGAAATTCCCCTTTCACTCTTTTTTCTCTCTTTTTTTTTTCCCTATTCTCTTGCACAGTGAAGTCCTCTGCAGTGGTCGCAGTGACCAATAATGAGGCTAACAGAAGCCAAGTCTCTGAGGGATGAGGGCTTCCTTTCCAGTTGGAGGCGCTGATAGTCCCAGAATGCAGGGCCACCCTGTTATAATTTTTCTTTTTCTGTCCTTTTCTTAGCTGAGCCCAGGTGATAGCCCAAACACAATAGTATTCAGAGAAGTGGGGCAACTAAAACTCACAATTTTGGCCAGAATCCAGAAAAGGGGAGCTCTGAGAAATCAGAAAATGCTAAGGAGATAACAGAATGAAGGGAGGGTTTCATGAAAGCAATCCCATAAAGTTGTTTCTGAAATACAGGGCCCATCTCAAAGTCTTACATACAAGGATCTGATCCTAATTAGCATATCGACGACTTTGTGAACTGAACTAAGAGATAAACTACCACCAGCTTACTGACTGAACATGTAGTATGGCACAAACTGGACATACCTGAAGAGTATCACCAAAGCTTTAAAAACTGAACTGACATCATTAGAATCACGGCCTACAGAAGGCAAATTGAAATTTATGGCTTGAACCTAACAATTTGTCTAGCATAAACAAAAAATACTAAATTCTCTGTAGAACTAAAACAAGACACAAGTTTTATAATTTAATATTCAAAATGTCCAGGATACAATCTAAAATTACTCAGTGATACAAAGAACCACAAAAACTTATGTGGAGAAAAAGAATTAGCAGACACTAAATAGATACAAAGAACAGGAAAGAATTAGCAGATGCTAAATAGGTACGAAGAACAGATTGATGGTTGGCAGAAGTGTGGGCTTTGGGGTTAGGCCAAGTGGGTGAACTAAGTGAAAAATTACAAATTTCCGGTTATAGAATAGATAAGACATAGGATATAATGTACAATATGTTAGTTATAGTTAATACCACTACTGTATTGCATAATTGAAAGCTGCTAAAAATGTAGAGCTTAAAAGTTCTCATCACAAAGAAAAATTTTCTAACTACGTATGGTGCCAATGTTAACTAGAATTATTGTGATCATTTTTCAATATACAAATATCAAATCATTATGTTGTACACCTGAAACTAATATAATGCTTTATGGTGATTACATCTGAATCATAAAATCATACATCTCACAATAAGTAAATAAATACTTTTTCTAAGATCCCGAACATTTAATGTTTAAGTGTTGCTATAACCTCATTTCTGTAATATCTAGAATGATGCTTGAAATTCAGTGTCTATTTTAAAGCACTAAATAACCAGTCTGGTGTTACGTTTGACAAATCAGTGGCTTAATTATTTATTCTTTTGTTATTTATTTTAATATCATGATTGGTAGACTTATGCTGACCCATGAATTACTTAAACCAAAAGGGTAGAATGTAATTGTCATTCAGCATTAATTAGTTCCATTTTCCCTCTCAGGCAGATTAGGCTGCATTTATGCATTTTCCTTCTTAAGGAGGAAAGGCAAATTGTCCTTTTTCTCCCTCTGATAATGTTCATCAATACCTATTCCAATAAGATTTACACGAGAACATTAAGAAAAGAAAGTTTTATAAAAGTTAAAATTTTGTGGCTCCATTATCATCATGAGAAATAATGGGAAGAAAAATAGAGCTATTGGGGACATCATTCGGTAAATTTTATGTATCTAAATTGTGTTAACCAGAAATATCACATCATCACATTCCTTAATTATCTTTATTTTAATCTATACAATTTAAATCAGGTCAAACAAGTTTTTATTTTTAAATGTTCATGTTATAATATTCTACAGTGACATAATTGCAATTTTTCAAAAAATAGTTTTATTAATGCAAGTTATAAGAATCACATGCTGTCAGAGAGCCACAAAAGGGAAATCATGGTTTGCAAATGGTATTTATTATCAGGTAAAATTCACCAGGACTCTTCCCCTCTCTGTGAGTTTTGGTCTTCAAGTAAGGGGTTATTCAAGAAGGTATGAGGAAACATGAAGAAGCTTTAAAGATTCCTTTTCAAAAATGGATTGAGGCAAAAAGCATAATGATAGTGAAACAAAAAATATTCTTTTAGGATTGAAATGGATATGGAATTATGTCTAACTGTAGGGACAAGCTTCTAAGTCTAGGTCTATCTATTTCAACCACATTTTAAAAACAGAGATGACAGAAGTTCCTAACTAATAAGATTGGGAGAAAAAAAATAAAATAATGTCATGATTACCTTGAAATGGCATTTAAGCAGATAAAAAGAAAAATATAGTACACCATTGAGAACAAAACTGAGGTAGGGTAATTAATTCCACCCTGACCTGCAATACCAGATCTCTGGAATTTAGGTGAGGCCACATCAAAAATTAAGGTTCAGAGGAGTTAGAAAGGCACACTCTATTAAACCCCTCAGATTTCATAGAGGAAGTATGTTCACAGAAAGGACAAAACCATGTAATCCAGATGCTTGAAACAGCCAATGGATTTCAGATACCTATTTTTACTCTAGTTCTCACATATCCAGTAAATTCATGTACCATAGGACGGCCTCTAAATTTTGTTTACAGTTTTAAACATTTTTTCACATTATATATATTTTTAAAAGTGTTCCTCTTTTTAAATTTTGTGCATTTTTGTACTTTTTAGATAGTTTGTTAAATTTATCATTTGTTCTCCATTAAGTAATACATGTTCTGCTCAATTACCAATATCTTTTTGAATTTTATTTTTTACTTTGGATTTGGTCAATGTTTTCAACTGCTGTGTAATGTATTAGTAACTTTTCTGAACCTAGATTGCTTTTATAATTTATAAAACACTTTAAAAACTGTTGTTTATCTCCTATTTCACATTATTATTTTAAATTTATTTTCATCTAGCAATGGTAATTTTAACCATTTAGCAATGTGTTCACCATTTTTTAGTATACTTTCTTTACAGCTATACAGCATTTCTCATAAAAAACAAAAAACAACTAACACCTATACTAAAGATAATGCCTATTTTTATTTGTTTTTTTCTAAAAGGTTACTAAGATTTTTAAATAACTACTATTACACATGACAGTGTAAAAAAATCTCATCAGAATCTCTCTAGATCATTAAAATTCTTAGGCTCAGAGGTATCATTACACCCTACATCCCATTTACACTGACACGCTGTCATCGTTATTTCCAAAATTTTGACAAAGAATTTTTTTCATTAAGTGAACAAGGGATCATAGACTGAAAGGATGCAAAGAGAAACTAAAATACACCTTTTTGTTATTTCTACCAGTTCAATTTCTATAAATCTACTTTTTAATCTTTTATCAATTTTCTTCAGACTGCCATTGTCTCTTATTTAGCAACATCCATCCACAATTCAAAAAAATTTTTTTAAATTGTAGAAGGAAGAATTTTGCATGATCACAGCAGTGAAGCCACAATGGTGGGGGAGCATGTTGTAAAAGAAAATATAAAGGCTCTGTGGCAGACAGACTTGGGTTCTGATATCTGTTCTGTTATGTACTAGCTACCTGGCCTTGGATAAATCAAGTTTTTCTATAAAATAGGAGGAAAATAGTTTGTATTAAATAAAGAGTGTATATAAAAATACTATAACACAATATTCTGTTAATACCAATTCCTTTCTCTTCTCTTACTCTCATTCAAGAAATACATATATAAAGCACTATACAATGATAACACTATGGTGGGAACCTATGGAGATACAAAAATGAGTAAGATGTGATCTAAAGAAGCCTACAGACCAAATGGGGAGGTTAAAAATACACACTATCTTTTCAAAAAACAAATAAACCATTTAGTCTAATGACGCACAATAAATAGCTTCCCTGATGAATTGGTTAAGTAAGCCAGCAGGTTAATGGTTTAACTTTCCATTTTTAACCAGCTCTGCCAGGCCAGGTAAGAGACAGGCAGGACTGGGTCTGGGAGGAAGGAGAAATGGCCTATATGCAGTGGGAGCAAAGGGCATCGTCTAGGAAAAGAGAGATGGGAAGCTGAATATCATGACCCTCTGAAGAAATGTACAGCAAAGCCAAAAATTAAAGGGAAAGGTTGTTACCAGAAAACTGGCCCCGAAGAACTAGCTCTGGGGGTACTGGAATCAGTCCAAGGACAACAAAGTCCCTCAAGGAAAACTAGTGAGCCTATAGTTTGGGGCCAGGTGCTTTTAAGGGACAAGGATCTTTGTAAAAAACTTCAACATCTCTGCAGCAAAGAAATTCTCCAAATTAACTAGGAGTGTTTGACTCTGAGAACCATGGTTCTATCACTAGTGTCAAGTTTGTTCCATTCTGTGAAAGATATACTCACTAACAGATCTGACAAAAGCTCTAAAACTCATCCCTGTCCACATACACACTGAATGTCACCGGAAAACAGGTTCTACAATGTTTTACTCAGAAGAGCCCAAGTTTCCAATCTACTCATAAACCTTGGTACTTGTTTGATATGAGCAGGATAAAACTGAAAGAAAGCTCCTTTATCCAAGTTGAACCCTGTTCCCACCTGAATATATTAAAGTTTGCCTGCCCTTCATCACAGCTCTATTCCACATACATAGCTTTAGTGTTCAGCACAGATCCAACAGACCAGGCTATGTTAGCTTTTCCAAAGTCTGCTTTTCCTCCAAGATACAAGGAGTACAAAATATTGACGAGTAACTGATGGAGATCCATAAATTTTATACACTTATGTAGTGAATAGAGCTGCCTTCCTAAAATCAAATATGGTTTATTTTCCATCCACTGGAGATTAAATTTAGAGTTCCATTGACTATTAGATCATGCTTGACCTGAGATGTGAGAAAACCAGAACTGGGATTCAGAATCCATATTAAAGAAGAGCGTGGTATGAGATGGCCCAAGGAAAGACTGTCAAAAGAGACAGCTTCTTCCATTCTCGTTTGCCCTGCCTCATTGAAAAATGCCACTTACTATGCTGGGCTCTTTTATCTACATTAGTTGATTACTTCTCCATTTATATAAATGAAGAAAATAGAGGGTTTTGAAAGTTAAATAATTTCCCCCTAAATCATAAAGCTTACACATAGAATACTGTGTGCTGAAACCTGGATTTTCTAACTCCAAAATTGTCATTTTTCATCATTTTGCCAGTCCTTTCTCCCATTTCCCCCCTTCTTACTGGTTTCTTCCACCATGTCTCCTAGTTCCATCATTTTGAAATTACTGTTCTTCTATTATATTGGTTAGAAAGTATGTAAGTATGCCATATGCCTAGAACAATTCACAGACGATAAGTAGATATGTCACATACCTACAACCTTTACAACCACAAAACTCAATTCACAAATATGGAGGCGTTCTTGTGCCATAAAGTCTCCAGTTCTAAGTTTTAGTGTAAAGATGCGTCACTGGCTTTCAAGTGTGTAGAGAACAGGAACAGGAGAGGTGATTATACCGAGATCCCCTGGGGAATATGGTCAAATGTTTCAAAATCTAGTGGGGAGTGCCAAGTTCCTGGGATGATGGGCCTGCAGGGAACATGTTGATGAGAGTAATTTTAAAAGTTCCTGGATTCATTATACAGGGTCCAGCACAAATAACCTCCTCCTTTTATAACAAAATTTTTTATTACAAAATCATAAGCATGTAATTCTGTAACATAGCAATATCACACTCAAGCACACCATATGACATTTTAGGTAAAATGTTCAAATTAAAACTATAAATTATCACGCCCATATTACCCTACCAACTACACTCAAACAGGCATTACTTATGCCAGACCCTGTATATTGCTGTATAACAAATTACCCAAAATTTAGTCATTTTAAACAACAGGCATTTATTATCTTATAATTTTCGTGGGTTATGAATCTGGGCACAGCTTACCTGAGTTCTCTGCGTTAGGGTTTTAAAAAGGGCTGTAATTAAGGAGCCAGCAACGGCTGGTCCAAATTACATTCAAGGGGAGGAGATTAGACAGAAAAGTGTGTAGCAAGAGGCAGGAATAATTGGGAGCCATGCCAGAAGCTGCCTATCACAGTCCCATAGGAAACTGTAATACCTTCCTTCCGGTCCCTGCCTCTTTGGTTCCTTTTTAAGTCTAAATGACAGGCTGATTCAGTGCTAGATTAGTCTTCATTGAAAACACTTCATGATAATTTGAAAAAAAAAAAACTTGTATTGTCCAGTCCAGAATTGGTTTGTGGAGAAGGCAAAAGGTTTGGGGGTCTTACTCATGTTCTTTGTTTTGAGGTTGGAAATAGCTAACAAGAGGTAAGGTAATTTGAGCTATGAGTGAAAATCAAGTTCTATTTAATTTATCCACATCATTCCATTTTTCTACTCACAGAGCTTTTTAGCAACTGGATATATATTAAGTAAATCTAAATATACCTGATCCTTAAAAATTCATGATCATTCTGTTCAGTTATCTTTTCATCAGGGACCACAGAAAAACCATATCTGATCTGGCCAATTAGATTGTGTGTATAAACACCTGAAGTCAGTCTGAATAACACTGGAGTTACCTTTTTAGATAGCCCACTAATTTTTTTGTACTTTGGTTTCCATGGTAACAAATCTTTACTCTAGCTGTTCAGAATAAGCTGATGTGAAGGGAGCCCTTGCCTGGGCTTACGCATTGTGAGAAGTTCCAGACTCGGGACCGTTATGGGCACGGAAAGAGAAGTGGCTTTCTTCAGGGCTAGCATGCTCCGACTGCTGCTATTGTTCCAAACCACCCTTCATATCCCAGGAAACTTTTATTAAAAATCTCAAAAGAAATTTATGGTAACTCAGATGTTAACAAAAGAAAAATACTTTCAAAAGCACCAGAATTTTTATGCCATTTGACTGCACACACGGCTCATATAAATATTGCATTGCTCATGGTGACACTACAAATTCTAAAGAAGAAATTCTATAAGGCTAGTATTTTTTGAAATTTTTATATATTTAGGCTTGCCCCTGAGCCAGACTTCTGTACTGGGTCCCATTGCTGGAACCAAAATGGATATAGTAGTTTCCAAGAGAACCATGCCCAGCAGGGAGTAGCAGGGGACACTCCCACAGAATTCTGTTGTGGCCAATGACCAGAGACCTGGCTCTGCCAGGGCAACCCTACTAAGAATTCTGAAATCTGAGAAAGCTCCACTGCACTTGCAGAGTCCAGTGCCCAGTCCTAGAACTTGCTGGGCCTCCAGAAGCCCACCTAATGATTGAATGAGCACTATGGTTCCAGATACTCAACACACCCTTCGGTGAATTCCAACACCAGTTAAAATCTAATGTTACCCGAGCTCCTAGGATTTTGCATGCCTCTCAACCCCGTCCCTGCCACTCCAAGTGCTGGATTCTTTTATTTATTTTTTTTCTTTTCATTGAATTTATTGGGGTGACACTGGTTACCAAAATTACACAGGTTTCAGGTGCACAGTTCTACAAGATATGATCTGTACAATATTGTGTTGTCACCACACCAGGGCAAGTCTCCATCCATCACCATTTATCCCCCCTATACCTTCCTACACCTCCCTCCACCCTGCCTCCCATTGCTGGAAATTAGTCCCCCCAGTGCCCAGCCCCCCAGTGCCCAGCCCTTACCCCACTCATCTCATGCTAGTTGTTTTCTCTACCTGGTCTTTTCTTTCCCCTGATTTTGGACATTTCTTCTGTCAGACCTCAACTGACGCCCACCTAAAGAGAAGTTTCCTGAATACCCATTCTCAAACTCCTTATTTTCTACTATAGGAATCAGTTTATTTCACCCACAACTCTAAATGTTTTTTAATTATTTCTTATATGTTTGATGTTTAATTTCCCCAGCAGTATGCCAGACCTGGGAGGACAGAACCACATCTGTCTTGTTCATTATTGTACATCCTCAGGGCCTAGCACAGTGCCTGGCATATAAGAATCATTAAATAAATACGTACTGAATGTTGGATCACTCTAACACTCAAAGTGATCTCAACACAGTTTGCAAGCTCATTATAGTCTGAGTGCCTATATTCTATGTGAACATTTCAGAGGGAATGTACTGAGGCTGAATCTGAAAGGAATATGTCTATGCAATCATGAAGTTTTAAAATGTATACATAGTATTATTTATTTGTTTCAACTTGAATGAACGGGTCTACCTTTAGGAGAAGAGTGTGGTTAAGAAAGGGGCCTATTTTTGTCTAAATGGTGTGTGTATATGAAAGTCTTTGTAAATTACAAAGCACATTTCAAGGAAGTTTAATTTTTGCTATTAGAGCGTAATCCAAGGCTAGCATCTAGGTAACACTTCTGGTGTTCATGGTACTCTTGAGAGAAAAATCCCAAGACAAGAAGCGGATGTGCAGCTCAGGGAGCTAAAGGAAATGTACTTTCACTTATGAGAATCTTTGAATATCATTAAATTTGATACATATTAATAAAATAGAAACAGTTTAGCATACTGCTACCACTTTATCATTTATTTATCCTTTATCTAGTTCTTCCTGAGGAGGAAAAAAGTGAATTCAGGGTGGGGCAGTCGGGGCAGTGGGAGTGAATCAGATTAAAAATGTTAGAGTTTTGAATTCTGGCTTATCCACTTATTAGCCATGTGATCTTGGGCAAGTCACTTTTTCTGAATCTAGTATGCAAAAGGTTTTGGTAAAGATCATATAAAATAAGGAATGTAAAGAGTTTTATAAATTACAAAGTGATGCAGAGAAATAAGGTATATCATTCTTTGTTAACAACGGAAAAATCTGCCATTTCTTCTTAAAGTTCTTGTCTAAAATTTTCATTATTTGGTCTGTTTTAGATTTTAAAAATCTAAAATAAATTCCATTTGTTTAAATACTGTGTATATTCCATCTCTCCCTGCAGGATTTATGAGGTGCTAACAAGTAGGTTTAGATCTGCCTGTTGTGACTCACTCTAAAATGGAATACATGCCTTTCAAAATCATCTTGATTTATATTAAAAAAGCATGTTAACTTTTGGTTTTGTGTTAAATTGGAATATTATTGATTGATCATGGATGTTTTCTCTTTCTTATTTTTTCCAAATGTGATACCATCTCCATTTATCCAGGAAACTTTATTTTGTCATGGACTTTTATTAATCATGGCCTTCATATAGCACAGAAAGTGATAGCATACTTCAGTTCTCACGATTTCTTTTAGTTCTATTTCTAGAATGTATAAAACCTTTACGAAAAAATCTCTGTTCAGAGAGGGAGAGAGGGAGAGGTGAGAAAACTCACCCAAATTACTTAGCAACCAATAGCTGTCAAGTCTACTATATGATGTTTCTCATATGTATCACTTTGAAGCTACCTGCCTAGTGGCCCGTCACTATCATCTTGTCTATGGATTTTTGGAACCCCAGCTTTCCTTTAGCTGTTGTCTTGATCTTCCATTTCTATTTTAGTGGATTCGAGGAGTCCTTTATGACTCTTAATCTCTGCAACCTTCACTGCCCTCGGTAAGGGAAAGCTGACCACCAATTGCCAAGTAATCCAATCCAGTGAAATCACAAAGACCAGAGCTTGCTGGGCAAGTGAT